>OX424563.1:39557915-39851689 GCA_949152475.1 Terebella lapidaria
GATCCGAATTGAACTACTCATCGAACAAGTTGGAGTTTTTGTGTTTGTACTGGGCAGTAACCAAGAAATTCCATGATTACCTTTATGGTAATAAATTTTTGGTTACAACGGATAACAATCCGCTCACATATGTCATGACCACTGCTAAGTTGGACGCAGTTGGGCACCGTTGGATGGCTGAGTTGTCCACTTATGATTTCGAGCTGGCTTATAAACCAGGGAGGTGTAATGTGGATGCCGATGTTTTGTCCAGGAAACCCAGGGGTCCTCGGGGTATGTCGTCTGCACAAGTATCTGAGGTGTGTCGTTCATTGGAGGATGCTCGGGCTGAAGATTTCCATGGCTTTGTGCACAGTCTGGTCACAGATTCATCTGGCGAAGTGGCTGCTAAGGTGGTTTGTCCTGGGGTGTCCAATTTACCTTCGTTGGACGTTGATTGGCAACAGGAACAGTTGAAGGATCCAGTCGTAGGTCAGATCCTGAAGTGGAAGCTGGATGGTCGTAAACCTGTGTCTGCTAATCTTTCTCCAGATCTTCGCCTGTACTTGCGATTTTGGGAGAAATTGGTGATTGTTGGGTCAGTGCTGTACCACCGATCCAAGGACTGTGATCAACTTGTATTACCATCTTCCTGGAGAAAAGAGGCTTTTCGTCTTCTGCATGACGAGATGGGTCATCTGGGCAGAGATCGGACTGTTGCATTCTTTCGTAGTAGGTTCTACTGGCCTGGTATGGTGAAATTTGTGGAGAAAAGTGTCAAGAATTGTGATCGTTGTCTTCGGACTAAGGCACCAAACCTTCCGGATAGGGCTCCGTTGAAGAGTATCCTGTCCACCCAGCCAATGGAATTGGTTTGTGTTGACTTTCTTGGTTTGGAAACATCGAAAGGAGGATATGATAACATCATGGTTGTCACGGATCACTTCACGAAATTCGCGCAAGCATATCCCACTAGAAATCAGACAGCTGTAACCACAGCGAGGATTTTGTTCGACGATTTCTTCGTGCACTATGGGTTGCCCAAGTACATTCTCAGCGACCAAGGTCGTAACTTTGAGAGCAGGGTGATTCATCAGTTGTGTTCGCTGACAGGGGTGAAGAAGATAAGGACAACTCCCTACCACCCTATGTGTAACGGGATAACGGAGCGAATGAATCGCACCCTCTTGACAATGATGCGTACCTTGTCACAGGAGCACAAGGCTGATTGGAAGTCGTTCCTCCCTAAACTGGTTCACGCCTACAATTCTTCAAGGCATGACACAACTGGGTTCTCTCCTCATTACCTCATGTTTGGTCGTGAACCCAGGTTACCGGTCGATGTGTTGTTTGGTTTGGGCAATTCCGGTACATCCAGTTCTGGTACAGATCCCGTTCCGGTGGATGAGTCTTTATTTGTTTCGAAGCTCCGCAAGCAGCTCGAATATGCCTATGCGTTGGCATCTGCTAATATGTCTTCTGCTTCTCAGAAGAATAAGCATCGGTATGACCTCAAGGCTCGAGGTTCTGTTCCGGAAATTGGGGATCGTGTGCTCCTGAGGAACGTTGGTGTCCGTGGCAAACATAAGTTGGCAGATCGCTGGGAGCCGGGTGTTTATATTGTTGTCGATCAGCCTGACCCCACTCTTCCTGTTTATTCCATTCAGAAGGAGAACTCTCGTGGGAGGATCCGGACAGTCCATCGCAACCTCATTCTACCCCTTGAGGCTCCAAAAGTGACCAGGCAGGTGGATTTGCAAAGTTCGGGTAGCGAGTCATGTGTCCCATTGGTGTCCGTTGTGCCTGCTAATCACCCTCTTCCTTCATCTCATTCTACATCCCATTCATCAGGAAAAGCAACAACAGTCGAAACTAGTAAATCGACTTCTGAAGCGGCTAGTTCATCAGTGTCGAATAGCTCGGCTTCTGAGTCTGATCTGGATCAGAGTTCTGAATCTGATCATGCTGAGGTCCCGCCCCTCCGTAGGGGTACCAGGGTTCGTCGTCCCCCTTCGTGGATTCGGAGTGGTGATTTTCATACGTTTTCTCAACGTTGTCATCAATCTGGTGCGACTGTTAGTAAGTTCGACTTACTGGTGAAATTGTACATATCATTCCTGGATCATCATTGTCGTTTGTTCAAACAGCTCCTTTCTATTGCTTCATGAAATGTCAGGAGACATTTCTTCTTTAATAGGGAGGTATGTAGCCGAGGGCTATTTTACAGCATCTATATGTATATATCTTTACAGGTTGATTCTACAGTCCGCAATTACATAGTAGTTCCCGCCAGTCTAATAATCCCCTTTGTTGGCTGTTGCCTCGTTTCAATAAGTGTTTGCCGTATAAAAGTAACTTCGCGCCATTTCCATTCGTCATTTGCTGTTTACCAATTGACGGATGGACGTATACATATATATTTATTCATCACCACTCATTTGTATTTGCAGGTTAGTAAATCAGTTTGGTAATAAGATCATTGGTGTGATCACATTTATGATAGATCACTATATTACTGAACAGGTCATTCTCTGTAGGTTAGATATATTTCTCAAGTACTTGGTGTTATGTAATAGTGCCATCCGTCTCTTTTAAGTTTATCTTAACGTCATTTGCTGTTTACCAATTGACGGATGGACGTATACATATATATTTATTCATCACCACTCATTTGTATTTGCAGACACCTGTACATAGACCGGCACAGTTCAATAAACTATTTAAACAACCAACCATTGTTTATTGGCATCGGCGACACAAGGCTCCACTGTACAATGGACATGTGACGCTCCACCATACGATGGACATGCGACGCTCCACCGTATGATGGACATGCAACGCTCCATCGTACGATGGACATGTGACACTCCGCTGTACGATGGACATGCGACGCTCCACTGTACGATGGACATGTGATGCTCCACCGTATGATGGACATGCAACGCTCCATCGTACGATGGACATGTGACGCTCCACCATACGATGGACATCTGATGCTCTACCGTATGATGGACATGCAAGGCTCCACTGTACAATGGACATGTGACGCTCCACCGTATGATGGACATGCGACGCTCCATCGTACGATGGACTAGCGAAGCTTCACCGTAAGATGGACATGTGATGCTCCACAGTACGATGGACATGAGATGCTCCATCATACGATGGACATGTGGCACTCCACCGTACGATCGACATGCGATGCTCCACCGTACGATCGACATGCGATGCTCCACTGTACGATGGACATGTGACGCTCCACCGTACGATGCACATGGGACGCTCCAATGTACGATGGACATGCGATGCTCCACTGTACGATGGACATGCGATGCTTCGCGGTACGATGGACATGTGATGCTCCACCGTATGATGGACATGTGAGGCTCCACTGTACGATGGACATGTGACGCTCCACCGTACGATGGACATGGGATGCTCCATCGTACGATGGACATGTGACGCTCCACCGTACGATCGACATGCGATGCTCCACCGTATGATGGACATGTGACGCTCCACCGTACGATGGACATCTGACGCTCCACTCTACGATGGACATGCTATGCTCCACCGTACGATGGACATGTGACGCTCCACCGTACGATGGACATGCGATGCTCCAGTGTACGATGGACATCTGATGCTCCACCATACGATGGACATGTGACACCGCTGTACGAGGGACATGCGACGCTCCACTGTACGATGGACATGTGACGCTCCACTGTACGACAGACATGCGATGCTCCACCATGCGATGGACATGTGACGCTCCACTGTACGATGGACATGTGACGCTCCACCGTACGATGGACATGCAAGGCTCCACTGTACAATGGACATGTGACGCTCCACCATACGATGGACATGCGACGCTCCACCGTATGATGGACATGCAACGCTCCATCGTACGATGGACATGTGACGCTCCACCATATGATGGACATCTGACGCTCCACCGTACGATGGACATGCGATGCTCCACTGTACGGTGGACATGTGACGCTCCACCGTATGATTGACATGCGAGGCTATACTGTACGATGGACATGTGACGCTCCACCGTACGATGGACATGGGATGCTCCTTCGTACGATGGACATGTGACGCTCCACCGTACGATGGACATGGGATGCTCCACCGTAGGATGGACATGTGACGCTCCACCGTATGATGGGCATGCGATGCTCCAATGTACGATGGACATGTGATGCTCCACGGTACGATGGACATGGGATGCTCCACCGTACGATGGACATGTGACGCTCCACCGTATGATGGACATGTTACGCTCCACCGTACGATGGACATGCGACGCTCCATCGTATGATGGACATGTGACAATCCACCGTACGATGGACATCTGACGCTCCTCTGTACGATGGACAAGCGACGCTCCACTGTACGATGGACATGCGATGCTTTACTGTACAATGGACACGTTACGCTCAACCGTAAGATGGACATGCGATGCTCCACAGTACGATGGACATGCGACGCTCCATCATACGATGGACTAGCGACACTCCACCGTAAGATGGACATGCGACGCTCCACCGTATGATGGACATGCGACGCTCCATCGCAGGATGGACATGCGACGCTCCACCGTACGATGGACATGCGATGCTCCACCGTACGATGGACAAGCGACGCTCCATCGTACGACAGACATGTGACACTCCACCGTAAGATGGACATGCGAGGCTCCACCGTACAATAGACATGCGACGCTCCACTGTATGATGGACATGCGATGCTTTACTGTACAATGGACACGTTACGCTCAACCGTAAGATGGACATGCGAAGCTCCACAGTACGATGGACATGGGACGCTCCATCATACGATGGACATGTGATGCTCCACCATACGATCGACATGCGATGCTCCACCGTACGATCGACATGTGATGCTCCACCGTACGATGGACATGTGATGCTCCACCATACGATGGACATGTGACGCTCCACTGTATGATGGACATGCGATGCTTTACTGTACAATGGACACGTTATGCTCAACCGTAAGACTGACATGCGATGCTCCACAGTACGATGGACCTGGGACGCTCCATCATACGATGGAAATGTGACGCTCCACCGTACGATCGACATGCGATGCTCCACCGTATGATCGGCATGTGATGCTCCACCGTACGATGGACATGGGATCCTCCATCGTACGATGGACATACGATGCTCCACCGTACGATCAACATGCGATGCTCCACCGTACGATCGACATGCGATGTTCCACCGTACGATGGACATCTGATGCTCCACCATACGATGGACATGTGACACTCCGCTGTACGATGGACATGCGACGCTCCACTGTACGATGGACATGTGACGCTCCACCGTATGATGGACATGGGATGCTCTATCGTATGATGGACTAGCGATGCTCCACTGTAAGATGGACATGTGACGCCCCACCGTACGATGGACATGCGATGCTCCATCGTACGATGGACATGGGATGCTCCACCGTATGATGGACATGTGACGCTCCACCGTACGATGGACATGCGATGCTCCACCGTACGATGGACCTGTGATGCTCCACCATACGATGGACATCTGACGCTCCACCGTATGATTGACATGCGAGGCTCCACTGTACGATGGACATGTGACGCTCCACTGTACGATGGACATGTGACGCTCCACTGTACGATGGACATGTGACGCTCCACCATATGATGGACATGCAAGGCTCCACTGTACAATGGCCATGTGACGCTCCACTGTACGATGGACATGTGACGCTCCACCATATGATGGACATGCAAGGCTCCACTGTACAATGGCCATGCGACGCTCCACCGTATGATGGACATGCAACGCTCCATCGTACGATGGACATGTGACGCTCCACCATACTATGGACATCTGACGCTCCACCGTACGATGGACATGCAATGCTCCACTGTACGATGGACATGTGACGCTCCACCGTATGATTGACATGCGAGGCTCCACTGTACGATGGACATGTGACGCTCCACTGTACGATGGACATGCTATGCTCCACTGTATGATGGACATGCGATGCGTTGCTGTACAATGGACACGTTACGCTCAACCGTAAGATGGACATGCGATGCTCCACAGGACGATGGACATGGGACGCTCCATCATACGATGGACATGTGACGCTCCACCGTACGATCGACATGCGATGCTCCACCGTACGATGGACATGCGATGCTCCACCGTACGATGGACATCTGATGCTCCACCATACGATGGACATGTGACACTCCGCTGTACGATGGACATACGACGCTCCACTGTACGATGGACATGTGACGCTCCACCGTACGACAGAGATGCGATGCTCCACCTTGCGATGGACATTTGACGCTCCACTGTACGATGGACATGTGACGCTCCACCGTATGATGGACATGCAAGGCTCCACTGTACAATGGACATGTGACGCTCCACCATACGATGGACATGCGACGCTCCACCGTATGATGGACATGCAACGCTCCATCGTACGATGGACATGTGACGCTCCACCATATGATGGACATCTGACGCTCCACCGTACGATGGACATGCGATGCTCCACTGTACGATGGACATGTGACGCTCCACCGTATGATTGACATGCGAGGCTATACTGTACGATGGACATGTGACGCTCCACCGTACGATGGACATGGGATGCTCCTTCGTACGATGGACATGTGACGCTCCACCGTACGATGGGCATGGGATGCTCCACCGTAGGATGGACATGTGACGCTCCACCGTACGATTTGCATGCGATGCTCCAATGTACGATGGACATGTGATGCTCCACCGTACGATGGACATGTGACGCTCCACCGTACGATGGTCATGCAAGGCTCCACTGTACCATGGACATGCGACGCTCCACCGTATGATGGACATGCGACGCTCCACTGTACGATGGACATGTGACACTCCACCGTATGATTGACATGCGAGGCTCCACCGTACGATGGACATGCGACGCTCCACCGTACGATTGACATGCGATGCTCCACTGTACGATGGACATGTGACGCTCCACCGTATGATTGACATGCGAGGCTCCACTGTACGATGGACATGTGACGCTCCACTGTACGATGGACATGCGATGCTCCACCGTACGATGGACATGCGACGCTCCATCGTACGATAGACATGTGACACTCCACCGTAAGATGGACATCCGAGGCTCCACCGTACAATAGACATGCGACGCTCCACTGTATGATGGACATGCGATGCTTTACTGTACAATGGACACGTTACGCTCAACCGTAAGATGGACATGCGATGCTCCACAGTACGATGGACATGGGACGCTCCATCATACGATGGACATGTGATGCTCCACCATACGATCGACATGCGATGCTCCACCGTATGATCGACATGTGATGCTCCACCGTACGATGGACATGTGACGCTCCACCATACGATGGACATGTGACGCTCCACTGTATGATGGTCATGCGATGCTTTACTGTACAATGGACACGTTTTGCTCAACCGTAAGAGTGACATGCGATGCTCCACAGTACGATGGACATGGGACGCTCCATCATACGATGGAAATGTGACGCTCCACCGTACGATCGACATGCGATGCTCCACCGTATGATCGACATGTGATGCTCCACCGTACGATGGACATGGGATCCTCCATCGTACGATGGACATGCGATGCTCCACCGTACGATCGACATGCGATGCTCCACCGTACGATGGACATGCAATGTTCCATTGTACGATGGACATCTGATGCTCAACCATACGATGGACATGTGACACTCCGCTGTACGATGGACATGTGACGCTCCACTGTACGATGGACATGCGATGCTCCATCGTACGATGGACATGGGATGCTCTATCGTATGATGGACTAGCGATGCTCCACCATAAGATGGACATGTGACGCCCCACCGTACGATGGACATGCGACGCTCCATCGTACGATGGACATGGGATGCTCCATCGTACGATGGACATGGGATGCTCCACCGTATGATGGACATGTGACGCTCTACCGTACGATGGACATGCGATGCTCCACCGTACGATGGACCTGTGATACTCCACCATACAATGGACATCTGACGCTCCACCGTATGATAGACATGCGATGCTCCACCATACGATGGACATGTGATGCTCCACTGTACGATGGACATGTGACGCTCCACCATATGATGGACATGCAAGGCTCCACTGTACAATGGACATGTGACGCTCCACCGTACGATGGACATGCGATGCTCCACTGTACGATGGAAATGTGACGCTCCACCGAACGATGGACATGCAATGCTCCATCGTACGATGGGCTAGCGACGTTCCACCGTAAGATGGACATGCGACGCTCCATGTACGATGGACATGTGACGCTCCACCGTACGATGGACATGCGACGCTCCACTGTATGATGGACATGCGATGCTTTACTGTACAATGGACATGTGATGCTCCACCGTACGATGGACATGCGACGCTCCACTGTATGATGGACATGCGATGCTTTACTGTACAATGGACATGTGATGCTCCACCGTACGATGGACATGCGACGCTCCACTGTATGATGGACATGCGATGCTTTACTGTACAATGGACATGTGATGCTCCACCGTATGATGGACATGTGACGCTCCATCGTACGATGGACTAGCGAAGCTCCACCGTAAGGTGGACATGCGACGCTCCACAGTACGTTGGACATGGGACGCTCCATCGTACGATGGACATGTGACACTCCACCGTACGATCGACATGCAATGCTTCACAGTACCATGGACATGTGATGCTCCACCGTACGATGGACATCTAATGCTCCACCATACGATGGACATGCGATGCTCCACCGTACGATGGACATGTGATGCTCCACCGTACGATGGACATGCGACGCTCCACCGTACGATGGACATGCGATGCTCCACTGTACGATGGACATGTGACGCTCCACCGTATGATTGACATGCGAGGCTCCACTGTACGATGGACATGTGACGCTCCACCGTACGATGGACATGGGATGCTCCACCGTAGGATGGACATGTGACTCTCCACCGTACGATGGGCATTCGATGCTCCAATGTACGATGGACATGTGATGCTCCACCGTACGATGGACATGGGACGCTCCACCGTATGATGAACATGCAAGGCTCCACTGTACAATGGACATGTGACTCTCCACCGTACGATGGACATGGGATGCTCCACCGTATGATGGACATGTGACGCTCCACCGTATGATGGACATGTGACGCTCCACCGTACGATGGACATGCGACGCTCCATCGTACGATGGACATGTGACAATCCACCGTACGATGGACATCTGACGCTCCTCTGCACGATGGACAAGCGACGCTCCACTGTACGATGGACATGTGATGCTCCACCGTACGATGGACATGCGACGCTCCATCGTACGATGGACTAGCGACACTCCACCGTAAGATGGACATGCGAGGCTCCACCGTACGATGGACATGCGACGCTCCATCGCAGGATGAACATGCGACGCTCCACCGTACGAAGCACATGCGATGCTCCACCGTACGATGGACATGCGACGCTCCACCGTACGATGGACATGCGACGCTCCATCGTACGATAGACATGTGACACTACACCGTAAGATGGACATGCGAGGCTCCACCGTACAATAGACATGCGACGCTCCACTGTATGATGGACATGCGATGCTTTACTGTACAATGGACACGTTACGCTCAACCGTAAGATGGACATGCGATGCTCCACAGTACGATGGACATGGGACGCTCCATCATACGATGGACATGTGATGCTCCACCATACGATCGACATGCGATGCTCCACCGTTCGATCGACATGTGATGCTCCACCGTACGATGGACATGTGACGCTCCACCATACGATGGACATGTGACGCTCCACTGTATGATGGACATGCGATGCTTTACTGTACAATGGACACGTTTTGCTCAACCGTAAGAGTGACATGCGATGCTCCACAGTACGATGGACATGGGACGCTCCATCATACGATGGAAATGTGACGCTCCACCGTACGATCGACATGCGATGCTCCACCGTATGATCGACATGTGATGCTCCACCGTACGATGGACATGGGATCCTCCATCGTACGATGGACATGCGATGCTCCACCGTACGATCGACATGCGATGCTCCACCGTACGATGGACATGCGATGTTCCATTGTACGATGGACATCTGATGCTCCACCATACGATGGACATGTGACACTCCGCTGTACGATGGACATGTGACGCTCCACCGTACGATGGACATGCGACGCTCCATCGTACGATGGACATGGGATGCTCTATCGTATGATGGACTAGCGATGCTCCACCGTAAGATGGACATGTGACGCCCCACCGTACGATGGACATGCGACGCTCCATCGTACGATGGACATGGGATGCTCCACCGTATGATGGACATGTGACGCTCTACCGTACGATGGACATGCGATGCTCCACCGTACGATGGACCTGTGATGCTCCACCATACAATGGACATCTGACGCTCCACCGTACGATAGACATGCGATGCTCCACCATACGATGGACATGTGACGCTCCACCGTACGATGGACATGCGACGCTCCACCGTACGATGGACATGCGATGCTCCACTGTACGATGGACATGTGACGCTCCACCGTATGATGGACATGCAAGGCTCCACTGTACAATGGACATGTGACGCTCCACTATACGATGGACATGCGATGCTCCACCGTATGATGGACATGCAACGCTCCATCGTACGGTGGACATGTGACGCTCCACCGTACGATGGACATGCGATGCTCCACCGTATGATGGACATGTGACGCTCCATCGTACGATGGACTAGCGAAGCTCCACCGTAAGGTGGACATGCGACGCTCCACAGTACGTTGGACATGGGACGCTCCATCGTACGATGGACATGTGACACTCCACCGTACGATCGACATGCAATGCTTCACAGTACCATGGACATGTGATGCTCCACCGTACGATGGACATCTAATGCTCCACCATACGATGGACATGCGATGCTCCACCGTACGATGGACATGTGATGCTCCACCGTACGATGGACATGCGACGCTCCACCGTACGATGGACATGCGATGCTCCACTGTACGATGGACATGTGACGCTCCACCGTATGATTGACATGCGAGGCTCCACTGTACGATGGACATGTGACGCTCCACCGTATGATGGACATGCAAGGCTCCACTGTACAATGGACATGTGACTCTCCACCGTACGATGGACATGGGACGCTCCACCGTATGATGGACATGCAAGGCTCCACTGTACAATGGACATGTGACTCTCCACCGTACGATGGACATGGGATGCTCCACCGTATGATGGACATGTGATGCTCCACCGTATGATGGACATGTGACGCTCCACCGTACGATGGACATGCGACGCTCCATCGTACGATGGACATGTGACAATCCACCGTACGATGGACATCTGACGCTCCTCTGCACGATGGACAAGCGACGCTCCACTGTACGATGGACATGTGATGCTCCACCGTACGATGGACATGCGACGCTCCATCGTACGATGGACTAGCGACACTCCACCGTAAGATGGACATGCGAGACTCCACCGTACGATGGACATGCGACGCTCCATCGCAGGATGAACATGCGACGCTCCACCGTACGAAGCACATGCGATGCTCCACCGTACGATGGACATGCGACGCTCCACCGTACGATGGACATGCGACGCTCCATCGTACGATAGACATGTGACACTACACCGTAAGATGGACATGCGAGGCTCCACCGTACAATAGACATGCGACGCTCCACTGTATGATGGACATGCGATGCTTTACTGTACAATGGACACGTTACGCTCAACCGTAAGATGGACATGCGATGCTCCACAGTACGATGGACATGGGACGCTCCATCATACGATGGACATGTGATGCTCCACCATACGATCGACATGCGATGCTCCACCGTTCGATCGACATGTGATGCTCCACCGTACGATGGACATGTGACGCTCCACCATACGATGGACATGTGACGCTCCACTGTATGATGGACATGCGATGCTTTACTGTACAATGGACACGTTTTGCTCAACCGTAAGAGTGACATGCGATGCTCCACAGTACGATGGACATGGGACGCTCCATCATACGATGGAAATGTGACGCTCCACCGTACGATCGACATGCGATGCTCCACCGTATGATCGACATGTGATGCTCCACCGTACGATGGACATGGGATCCTCCATCGTACGATGGACATGCGATGCTCCACCGTACGATCGACATGCGATGCTCCACCGTACGATGGACATGCGATGTTCCATTGTACGATGGACATCTGATGCTCCACCATACGATGGACATGTGACACTCCGCTGTACGATGGACATGTGACGCTCCACCGTACGATGGACATGCGACGCTCCATCGTACGATGGACATGGGATGCTCTATCGTATGATGGACTAGCGATGCTCCACCGTAAGATGGACATGTGACGCCCCACCGTACGATGGACATGCGACGCTCCATCGTACGATGGACATGGGATGCTCCACCGTATGATGGACATGTGACACCATACAATGGACATCTGACGCTCCACCGTACGATAGACATGCGATGCTCCACCATACGATGGACATGTGACGCTCCACCGTACGATGGACATGCGACGCTCCACCGTACGATGGACATGCGATGCTCCACTGTACGATGGACATGTGACGCTCCACCGTATGATGGACATGCAAGGCTCCACTGTACAATGGACATGTGACGCTCCACTATACGATGGACATGCGATGCTCCACCGTATGATGGACATGCAACGCTCCATCATACGGTGGACATGTGACGCTCCACCGTACGATGGACATGCGATGCTCCACTGTACGATGGACATGTGACGCTCCACCGTACGATGGACATGGGATGCTCCTTCGTTCGATGGACATGTGACGCTCCACCGTACGATGGACATGGGATGCTCCACCGTAAGATGGACATGTGACGCTCCACCGTACGATGGGCATGCGATGCTGAAATGTACGATGGACATGTGATGCTCCACCGTACGATGGACATGTGACGCTCCACCGTACGATGGTCATGCAAGGCTCCACTGTACAATGGACATGCGACGCTTCACCGTACGATGGACATGCGACGCTCCACCGTATGATGGACATGCGACGCTCCACTGTACGATGGACATGTGACGCTCCACCGTATGATTGACATGCGAGGCTCCACCGTACGATGGACATGCGACGCTCCACCGTACGATGGACATGCGATGCTCCACTGTACGATGGACATGTGATGCTCCTCCGTATGATTGACATGCGAGACTCCACTGTACGTTGGACATGTGACGCTCCACCGTACGATGGACATGGGATGCTCCTTCGTACGATGGACATGTGACGCTCCACCGTACGATGGACATGGGATGCTCCACCGTAGGATGGACATGTGACGCTCCCCGTATGATGGACATGCAATGCTCCACTGTACAATGGACATGTGAAGCTCCACCGTACGATGGACATGGGATGCTCCACCGTACGATGGACATGCGACGCTCCATCGTACGATGGACATGCGACAATCCACCGTACGATGGACATCTGACGCTCCTCTGTACGATGGACAAGCGACGCTCCATCGCAGGATGGACATGCGACGCTCCACCGTACGATGGACATGCGACGCTCCACCGTACGATGGACATGCGACGCTCCATCGTACGATGGACATGCGACGCTCCACCGTACGATGGACATGCGATGCTCCACTGTACGATGGACATGTGACGCTCCACCGTATGATGGACATGCAACGCTCCATCGTATGATGGACATGTGACGCTCCACCGTACGATGGACATGCGATGCTCCACTGTACGATGGACATGTGACGCTCCACCGTATGATTGACATGCGAGGCTATACTGTACGATGGACATGTGACGCTCCACCGTACGATGGACATGGGATGCTCCTTCGTTCGATGGACATGTGACGCTCCACCGTACGATGGACATGGGATGCTCCACCGTAAGATGGACATGTGACGCTCCACCGTACGATGGGCATGCGATGCTGAAATGTACGATGGACATGTGATGCTCCACCGTACGATGGACATGTGACGCTGCACCGTACTATGGTCATGCAAGGCTCCACTGTACAATGGACATGCGACGCTCCACCGTACGATGGACATGCGATGCTCCACTGTACGATGGACATGTGACGCTCCACCGTATGATTGACATGCGAGGCTCCACTGTACGATGGACATGTGACGCTCCACCGTACGATGGACATGGGATGCTCCTGCATACGATGGACATGTGACGCTCCACCGTACGATGGACATGGGATGCTCCACCGTAGGATGGACATGTGACGCTCCACCGTACGATGGGCATGCGATGCTCCAATGTACGATGGACATGTGATGCTCCACCGTACGATGGACATGTGACGCTCCACCGTATGATGGACATGCAAGGCTCCACTGTACAATGGACATGTGACGCTCCACCGTACGATGGACATGGGATGCTCCACCGTATGATGAACATGTGACGCTCCACCGTATGATGGACATGTGACGCTCCACCGTACGATGGACATGCGACGCTCCATCGTACGATGGACATGTGACAATCCACCGTACGATGGACATCTGACGCTCCTCTGCACGATGGACAAGCGACGCTCCACTGTACGATGGACATGTGATGCTCCACCGTACGATGGACATGCGACGCTCCATCGTACGATGGACATGTGATGCTCCACCGTACGATGGACATGCGACGCTCCATCGTACGATGGACTAGCGACACTCCACCGTAAGATGGACATGCGACGCTCCACCGTACGATGGACATGCGACGCTTCATCGCAGGATGGACATGCGACGCTCCACCGTACGAAGGACATGCGACGCTCCACCGTATGATGGACATGCAACGCTCCATCGTACGGTGGACATGTGACGCTCCACCGTACGATGGACATGCGATGCTCCACTGTACGATGGACATGTGACGCTCCACCGTACGATGGACATGGGATGCTCCTTCGTTCGATGGACATGTGACGCTCCACCGTACAATGGACATGGGATGCTCCACCGTAAGATGGACATGTGACGCTCCACCGTACGATGGGCATGCGATGCTGAAATGTACGATGGACATGTGATGCTCCACCGTACGATGGACATGTGACGCTCCACCGTACGATGGACATCTGACGCTCCTCTGCACGATGGACAAGCGACGCTCCACTGTACGATGGACATGTGATGCTCCACCGTACGATGGACATGCGACGCTCCATCGTACGATGGACATGTGATGCTCCACCGTACGATGGACATGCGACACTCCATCGTACGATGGACTAGCGACACTCCACCGTAAGATGGACATGCGACGCTCCACCGTACGATGGACATGCGACGCTTCATCGCAGGATGGACATGCGACGCTCCACCGTACGAAGGACATGCGACGCTCCACTGTATGATGGACATGCAACGCTCCATCGTACGGTGGACATGTGACGCTCCACCGTACGATGGACATGCGATGCTCCACTGTACGATGGACATGTGACGCTCCACCGTACGATGGACATGGGATGCTCCTTCGTTCGATGGACATGTGACGCTCCACCGTACGATGGACATGGGATGCTCCACCGTAAGATGGACATGTGACGCTCCACCGTACGATGGGCATGCGATGCTGAAATGTACGATGGACATGTGATGCTCCACCGTACGATGGACATGTGACGCTCCACCGTACGATGGTCATGCAAGGCTCCACTGTACAATGGACATGCGACGCTTCACCGTACGATGGACATGCGACGCTCCACCGTATGATGGACATGCGACGCTCCACTGTACGATGGACATGTGACGCTCCACCGCATGATTGACATGCGAGGCTCCACCGTACGATGGACATGCGACGCTCCACCGTACGATGGACATGCGATGCTCCACTGTACGATGGACATGTGATGCTCCTCCGTATGATTGACATGCGAGACTCCACTGTACGTTGGACATGTGACGCTCCACCGTACGATGGACATGGGATGCTCCTTCGTACGATGGACATGTGACGCTCCACCGTACGATGGACATGGGATGCTCCACCGTAGGATGGACATGTGACGCTCCACCGTATGATGGACATGCAATGCTCCACTGTACAATGGACATGTGAAGCTCCACCGTACGATGGACATGGGATGCTCCACCGTATGATGGACATGTGACGCTCCACCGTATGATGGACATGTGACGCTCCACCGTACGATGGACATGCGACGCTCCATCGTACGATGGACATGCGACAATCCACCGTACGATGGACATCTGACGCTCCTCTGTACGATGGACAAGCGACGCTCCATCGCAGGATGGACATGCGACGCTCCACCGTACGATGGACATGCGATGCTCCACTGTACGATGGACATGTGACGCTCCACCGTATGATGGACATGCAAGGCTCCACTGTACAATGGACATGTGACGCTCCACTATACGATGGACATGCGATGCTCCACCGTATGATGGACATGCAACGCTCCATCGTACGATGGACATGTGACGCTCCACCGTACGATGGACATGCGATGCTCCACTGTACGATGGACATGTGACGCTCCACCGTATGATGGACATGCAAGGCTCCACTGTACAATGGACATGTGACGCTCCACTATACGATGGACATGCGATGCTCCACCGTATGATGGACATGCAACGCTCCATCGTATGATGGACATGTGACGCTCCACCGTACGATGGACATGCGATGCTCCACTGTACGATGGACATGTGACGCTCCACCGTATGATTGACATGCGAGGCTATACTGTACGATGGACATGTGACGCTCCACCGTACGATGGACATGGGATGCTCCTTCGTTCGATGGACATGTGACGCTCCACCGTACGATGGACATGGGATGCTCCACCGTAAGATGGACATGTGACGCTCCACCGTACGATGGGCATGCGATGCTGAAATGTACGATGGACATGTGATGCTCCACCGTACGATGGACATGTGACGCTGCACCGTACGATGGTCATGCAAGGCTCCACTGTACAATGGACATGCGACGCTCCACCGTACGATGGACATGCGATGCTCCACTGTACGATGGACATGTGACGCTCCACCGTATGATTGACATGCGAGGCTCCACTGTACGATGGACATGTGACGCTCCACCGTACGATGGACATGGGATGCTCCTGCATACGATGGACATGTGACGCTCCACCGTACGATGGACATGGGATGCTCCACCGTAGGATGGACATGTGACGCTCCACCGTACGATGGGCATGCGATGCTCCAATGTACGATGGACATGTGATGCTCCACCGTACGATGGACATGTGACGCTCCACCGTATGATGGACATGCAAGGCTCCACTGTACAATGGACATGTGACGCTCCACCGTACGATGGACATGGGATGCTCCACCGTATGATGTACATGTGACGCTCCACCGTATGATGGACATGTGACGCTCCACCGTACGATGGACATGCGACGCTCCATCGTACGATGGACATGTGACAATCCACCGTACGATGGACATCTGACGCTCCTCTGCACGATGGACAAGCGACGCTCCACTGTATGATGGACATGTGATGCTCCACCGTACGATGGACATGCGACGCTCCATCGTACGATGGACATGTGATGCTCCACCGTACGATGGACATGCGACACTCCATCGTACGATGGACTAGCGACACTCCACCGTAAGATGGACATGCGACGCTCCACCGTACGATGGACATGCGACGCTTCATCGCAGGATGGACATGCGATGCTCCACCGTACGAAGGACATGCGATGCTCCACCGTACGATGGACATGCGACGCTACATCGCAGGATGGACATGCGACGCTCCACCATACGAAGGACATGCGATGCTCCACCGTACGATGGACATGCGACGCTCCATCGTACGATAGACATGTGACACTCCACCGTAAGATGGACATCCGAGGCTCCACCGTACAATAGACATGCGACGCTCCACTGTATGATGGACATGCGATGCTTTACTGTACAATGGACACGTTACGCTCAACTGTAAGATGGACATGCGATGCTCCACAGTACGATGGACATGGGACGCTCCATCATACGATGGACATGTGATGCTCCACCATACGATCGACATGCGATGCTCCACCGTACGATCGACATGTGATGCTCCACCGTACGATGGACATGTGACGCTCCACCATACGATGGACATGTGACGCTCCACTGTATGATGGTCATGCGATGCTTTACTGTACAATGGACACGTTTTGCTCAACCGTAAGAGTGACATGCGATGCTCCACAGTACGATGGACATGGGACGCTCCATCATACGATGGAAATGTGATGCTCCACCGTACGATCGACATGCGATGCTCCACCGTATGATCGACATGTGATGCTCCACCGTACGATGGACATGGGATCCTCCATCGTACGATGGACATGCGATGCTCCACCGTACGATCGACATGCGATGCTCCACCGTACGATGGACATGCGATGTTCCATTGTACGATGGACATCTGATGCTCCACCATACGATAGACATGTGACACTCCGCTGTACGATGGACATGTGACGCTCCACTGTACGATGGACATGCGATGCTCCATCGTACGATGGACATGGGATGCTCTATCGTATGATGGACTAGCGATGCTCCACCATAAGATGGACATGTGACGCCCCACCGTACGATGGACATGCGATGCTCCATCGTACGATGGACATGGGATGCTCTATCGTATGATGGACTAGCGATGCTCCACCATAAGATGGACATGTGACGCCCCACCGTACGATGGACATGCGACGCTCCATCGTACGATGGACATGGGATGCTCCACCGTATGATGGACATGTGATGCTCTACCGTACGATGGACATGCGATGCTCCACCGTACGATGGACCTGTGATACTCCACCATACAATGGACATCTGATGCTCCACCGTACGATAGACATGCGATGCTCCACCATACGATGGACATGTGATGCTCCACTGTACGATGGACATGTGACGCTCCACCCTATGATGGACATGCAAGGCTCCACTGTACAATGGACATGTGACGCTCCACCGTACGATGGACATGCGATGCTCCACTGTACGATGGAAATGTGACGCTCCACCGAACGATGGACATGCAACGCTCCATCGTACGATGGGCTAGCGACGTTCCACCGTAAGATGGACATGCGAGGCTCCACCGTACGATGGACATGCGACGCTCCATCACAGGATGAACATGCGACGCTCCACCGTACGAAGGACATGCGATGCTCCACCGTACGATGGACATGCGACGCTCCACCGTACGATGGACATGCGACGCTCCATCGTACGATAGACATGTGACACTACACCGTAAGATGGACATGCGAGGCTCCACCGTACAATAGACATGTGACGCTCCACTGTATGATGGACATGCGATGCTTTACTGTACAATGGACACGTTACGCTCAACCGTAAGATGGACATGCGATGCTCCACAGTACGATGGACATGGGACGCTCCATCATACGATGGACATGTGATGCTCCACCATACGATCGACATGCGATGCTCCACCGTTCGATCGACATGTGATGCTCCACCGTACGATGGACATGTGACGCTCCACCATACGATGGACATGTGACGCTCCACTGTATGATGGACATGGGATGCTTTACTGTACAATGGACACGTTTTGCTCAACCGTAAGAGTGACATGCGATGCTCCACAGTACGATGGACATGGGACGCTCCATCATACGATGGAAATGTGACGCTCCACCGTACGATCGACATGCGATGCTCCACCGTATGATCGACATGTGATGCTCCACCGTACGATGGACATGGGATCCTCCATCGTACGATGGACATGCGATGCTCCACCGTACGATCGACATGCGATGCTCCACCGTACGATGGACATGCGATGTTCCATTGTACGATAGACATCTGATGCTCCACCATACGATGGACATGTGACACTCCGCTGTACGATGGACATGTGACGCTCCACCGTACGATGGACATGCGACGCTCCATCGTACGATGGACATGGGATGCTCTATCGTATGATGGACTAGCGATGCTCCACCGTAAGATGGACATGTGACGCCCCACCGTACGATGGACATGCGACGCTCCATCGTACGATGGACATGGGATGCTCCACCGTATGATGGACATGTGACGCTCTACCGTACGATGGACATGCGATGCTCCACCGTACGATGGACATGCGAGGCTCCACCGTACAATAGACATGTGACGCTCCACTGTATGATGGACATGCGATGCTTTACTGTACAATGGACACGTTACGCTCAACCGTAAGATGGACATGCGATGCTCCACAGTACGATGGACATGGGACGCTCCATCATACGATGGACATGTGATGCTCCACCATACGATCGACATGCGATGCTCCACCGTTCGATCGACATGTGATGCTCCACCGTACGATGGACATGTGACGCTCCACCATACGATGGACATGTGACGCTCCACTGTATGATGGACATGGGATGCTTTACTGTACAATGGACACGTTTTGCTCAACCGTAAGAGTGACATGCGATGCTCCACAGTACGATGGACATGGGACGCTTCATCGCAGGATGGACATGCGAAGCTCCACCGTACGAAGGACATGCGATGCTCCACCGTACGATGGACATGCGACGCTCCATCGCAGGATGGACATGCGACGCTCCACCATACGAAGGACATGCGATGCTCCACCGTACGATGGACATGCGACGCTCCATCGTACGATAGACATGTGACACTCCACTGTAAGATGGACATCCGAGGCTCCACCGTACAATAGACATGTGACGCTCCACTGTATGATGGACATGCGATGCTTTACTGTACAATGGACACGTTACGCTCAACCGTAAGATGGACATGCGATGCTCCACAGTACGATGGACATGGGACGCTCCATCATACGATGGACATGTGATGCTCCACCATACGATCGACATGCGATGCTCCACCGTATGATCGACATGTGATGCTCCACCGTACGATGGACATGTGACGCTCCACCATACGATGGACATGTGACGCTCCACTGTATGATGGTCATGCGATGCTTTACTGTACAATGGACACGTTTTGCTCAACCGTAAGAGTGACATGCGATGCTCCACAGTACGATGGACATGGGACGCTCCATCATACGATGGAAATGTGACGCTCCACCGTACGATCGACATGCGATGCTCCACCGTATGATCGACATGTGATGCTCCACCGTACGATGGACATGGGATCCTCCATCGTACGATGGACATGCGATGCTCCACCGTACGATCGACATGCGATGCTCCACCGTACGATGGACATGCAATGTTCCATTGTACGATGGACATCTGATGCTCAACCATACGATGGACATGTGACACTCCGCTGTACGATGGACATGTGACGCTCCACTGTACGATGGACATGCGATGCTCCATCGTACGATGGACATGGGATGCTCTATCGTATGATGGACTAGCGATGCTCCACCATAAGATGGACATGTGACGCCCCACCGTACGATGGACATGCGACGCTCCATCGTACGATGGACATGGGATGCTCCATCGTACGATGGACATGGGATGCTCCACCGTATGATGGACATGTGACGCTCTACCGTACGATGGACATGCGATGCTCCACCGTACGATGGACCTGTGATACTCCACCATACAATGGACATCTGACGCTCCACCGTATGATAGACATGCGATGCTCCACCATACGATGGACATGTGATGCTCCACTGTACGATGGACAGGTGACGCTCCACCATATGATGGACATGCAAGGCTCCACTGTACAATGGACATGTGACGCTCCACCGTACGATGGACATGCGATGCTCCACTGTACGATGGAAATGTGACGCTCCACCGAACGATGGACATGCAATGCTCCATCGTACGATGGGCTAGCGACGTTCCACCGTAAGATGGACATGCGACGCTCCATGTACGATGGACATGTGACGCTCCACCGTACGATGGACATGCGACGCTCCACTGTATGATGGACATGCGATGCTTTACTGTACAATGGACATGTGATGCTCCACCGTACGATGGACATGCGACGCTCCACTGTATGATGGACATGCGATGCTTTACTGTACAATGGACATGTGATGCTCCACCGTATGATGGACATGTGACGCTCCATCGTACGATGGACTAGCGAAGCTCCACCGTAAGGTGGACATGCGACGCTCCACAGTACGTTGGACATGGGACGCTCCATCGTACGATGGACATGTGACACTCCACCGTACGATCGACATGCAATGCTTCACAGTACCATGGACATGTGATGCTCCACCGTACGATGGACATCTAATGCTCCACCATACGATGGACATGCGATGCTCCACCGTACGATGGACATGTGATGCTCCACCGTACGATGGACATGCGACGCTCCACCGTACGATGGACATGCGATGCTCCACTGTACGATGGACATGTGACGCTCCACCGTATGATTGACATGCGAGGCTCCACTGTACGATGGACATGTGACGCTCCACCGTACGATGGACATGGGATGCTCCACCGTAGGATGGACATGTGACGCTCCACCGTACGATGGGCATGCGATGCTCCAATGTACGATGGACATGTGACGCTCCACCATATGATGGCCATGCAAGGCTCCACTGTACAATGGACATGTGACGCTCCACCGTACGATGGACACGCGACGCTCCACCGTATGATGGACATGCAACGCTCCATCGTACGATGGACATGTGACGCTCCACCATACGATGGACATCTGACGCTCCACCGTACGATGGACATGCGATGCTCCACTGTACGATGGACATGTGACGCTCCACCGTATGATTGACATGCGAGGCTATACTTTACAATGGACATGTGACGCTCCACCGTACGATGGACATGGGATGCTCCTTCGTACGATGGACATGTGACGCTCCACCGTACGATGGACATGGGATGCTCCACCGTAGGATGGACATGTGACGCTCCACCATACGATGGGCATGCGATGCTCCAATGTACGATGGACATGTGATGCTCCAACGTACGATGGACATGTGACGCTCCACCGTACGACGGTCATGCAAGGCTCCACTGTACCATGGACATGTGACGCTCCACCGTACGATGGACATGCGACGCTCCACCGTACGATGGACATGCGACGCTCCACTGTACGATGGACATGTGACGCTCCACCGTATGATTGACATGCGAGGCTCCACCGTACGATGGACATGCGACGCTCCACCGTACGATGGACATGCGATGCTCCACTGTACGATGGACATGTGACGCTCCACCGTATGATTGACATGCGAGGCTCCACTGTACGATGGACATGTGACGCTCCACCGTACGATGGACATGGGATGCTCCACCGTAGGATGGACATGTGACGCTCCACCGTACGATGGGCATGCGATGCTCCAATGTACGATGGACATGTGATGCTCCACCGTACGAGGGACATGTGACGCTCCACCGTATGATGGACATGCAAGGCTCCACTGTACAATGGACATGTGACGCTCCACCGTACGATGGACATGGGATGCTCCACCGTATGATGAACATGTGACGCTCCACCGTATGATGGACATGTGACGCTCCACCGTACGATGGACATGCGACGCTCCATCGTACGATGGACATGTGACAATCCACCGTACGATGGACATCTGACGCTCCTCTGCACGATGGACAAGCGACGCTCCACTGTACGATGGACATGTGATGCTCCACCGTACGATGGACATGCGACGCTCCATCGTATGATGGACATGTGATGCTCCACCGTACGATGGACATGCGACGCTCCATCGTACGATGGACTAGCGACACTCCACCGTAAGATGGACATGCGACGCTCCACCGTACGATGGACATGCGACGCTTCATCGCAGGATGGACATGCGACGCTCCACCGTACGAAGGACATGCGATGCTCCACCGTACGATGGACATGCGACGCTCCATCGCAGGATGGACATGCGACGCTCCACCATACGAAGGACATGCGATGCTCCACCGTACGATGGACATGCGACGCTCCATCGTACGATAGACATGTGACACTCCACCGTAAGATGGACATCCGAGGCTCCACTGTACAATGGACATGTGACGCTCCACCGTACGATGGACATGCAATGCTCCACTGTACAATGGACATGTGAAGCTCCACCGTACGATGGACATGGGATGCTCCACCGTACGATGGACATGCGACGCTCCATCGTACGATGGACATGTGACAATCCACCGTACGATGGACATCTGACGCTCCTCTGCACGATGGACAAGCGACGCTCCACTGTACGATGGACATGTGATGCTCCACCGTACGATGGACATGCGACGCTCCATCGTATGATGGACATGTGATGCTCCACCGTACGATGGACATGCGACGCTCCATCGTACGATGGACTAGCGACACTCCACCGTAAGATGGACATGCGACGCTCCACCGTACGATGGACATGCGACGCTTCATCGCAGGATGGACATGCGACGCTCCACCGTACGAAGGACATGCGATGCTCCACCGTACGATGGACATGCGACGCTCCATCGCAGGATGGACATGCGACGCTCCACCATACGAAGGACATGCGATGCTCCACCGTACGATGGACATGCGACGCTCCATCGCAGGATGGACATGCGACGCTCCACCATACGAAGGACATGCGATGCTCCACCGTACGATGGACATGCGACGCTCCATCGTACGATGGACTAGCGACACTCCACCGTAAGATGGACATGCGACGCTCCACCGTACGATGGACATGCGATGCTCCACTGTACGATGGACATGTGATGCTCCTCCGTATGATTGACATGCGAGACTCCACTGTACGTTGGACATGTGACGCTCCACCGTACGATGGACATGGGATGCTCCTTCGTACGATGGACATGTGACGCTCCACCGTACGATGGACATGGGATGCTCCACCGTAGGATGGACATGTGACGCTCCACCGTATGATGGACATGCAATGCTCCACTGTACAATGGACATGTGAAGCTCCACCGTACGATGGACATGGGATGCTCCACCGTACGATGGACATGCGACGCTCCATCGTACGATGGACATGCGACAATCCACCGTACGATGGACATCTGACGCTCCTCTGTACGATGGACAAGCGACGCTCCATCGCAGGATGGACATGCGACGCTCCACCGTACGATGGACATGCGACGCTCCACCGTACGATGGACATGCGACGCTCCATCGTACGATGGACATGCGACGCTCCACCGTACGATGGACATGCGATGCTCCACTGTACGATGGACATGTGACGCTCCACCGTATGATGGACATGCAAGGCTCCACTGTACAATGGACATGTGACGCTCCACTATACGATGGACATGCGATGCTCCACCGTATGATGGACATGCAACGCTCCATCGTACGATGGACATGTGACGCTCCACCGTACGATGGACATGCGATGCTCCACTGTACGATGGACATGTGACGCTCCACCGTATGATGGACATGCAAGGCTCCACTGTACAATGGACATGTGACGCTCCACTATACGATGGACATGCGATGCTCCACCGTATGATGGACATGCGACGCTTCATCGCAGGATGGACATGCGACGCTCCACCGTACGAAGGACATGCGACGCTCCACCGTATGATGGACATGCAACGCTCCATCGTACGGTGGACATGTGACGCTCCACCGTACGATGGACATGCGATGCTCCACTGTACGATGGACATGTGACGCTCCACCGTACGATGGACATGGGATGCTCCTTCGTTCGATGGACATGTGACGCTCCACCGTACGATGGACATGGGATGCTCCACCGTAAGATGGACATGTGACGCTCCACCGTACGATGGGCATGCGATGCTGAAATGTACGATGGACATGTGATGCTCCACCGTACGATGGACATGTGACGCTCCACCGTACGATGGACATCTGACGCTCCTCTGCACGATGGACAAGCGACGCTCCACTGTACGATGGACATGTGATGCTCCACCGTACGATGGACATGCGACGCTCCATCGTACGATGGACATGTGATGCTCCACCGTACGATGGACATGCGACACTCCATCGTACGATGGACTAGCGACACTCCACCGTAAGATGGACATGCGACGCTCCACCGTACGATGGACATGCGACGCTTCATCGCAGGATGGACATGCGACGCTCCACCGTACGAAGGACATGCGACGCTCCACCGTATGATGGACATGCAACGCTCCATCGTACGGTGGACATGTGACGCTCCACCGTACGATGGACATGCGATGCTCCACTGTACGATGGACATGTGACGCTCCACCGTACGATGGACATGGGATGCTCCTTCGTTCGATGGACATGTGACGCTCCACCGTACGATGGACATGGGATGCTCCACCGTAAGATGGACATGTGACGCTCCACCGTACGATGGGCATGCGATGCTGAAATGTACGATGGACATGTGATGCTCCACCGTACGATGGACATGTGACGCTCCACCGTACGATGGTCATGCAAGGCTCCACTGTACAATGGACATGCGACGCTTCACCGTACGATGGACATGCGACGCTCCACCGTATGATGGACATGCGACGCTCCACTGTACGATGGACATGTGACGCTCCACCGCATGATTGACATGCGAGGCTCCACCGTACGATGGACATGCGACGCTCCACCGTACGATGGACATGCGATGCTCCACTGTACGATGGACATGTGATGCTCCTCCGTATGATTGACATGCGAGACTCCACTGTACGTTGGACATGTGACGCTCCACCGTACGATGGACATGGGATGCTCCTTCGTACGATGGACATGTGACGCTCCACCGTACGATGGACATGGGATGCTCCACCGTAGGATGGACATGTGACGCTCCACCGTATGATGGACATGCAATGCTCCACTGTACAATGGACATGTGAAGCTCCACCGTACGATGGACATGGGATGCTCCACCGTATGATGGACATGTGACGCTCCACCGTATGATGGACATGTGACGCTCCACCGTACGATGGACATGCGACGCTCCATCGTACGATGGACATGCGACAATCCACCGTACGATGGACATCTGACGCTCCTCTGTACGATGGACAAGCGACGCTCCATCGCAGGATGGACATGCGACGCTCCACCGTACGAAGGACATGCGATGCTCCACCGTACGATGGACATGCGACGCTCCACCGTACGATGGACATGCGACGCTCCATCGTACGATGGACATGCGACGCTCCACCGTACGATGGACATGCGATGCTCCACTGTACGATGGACATGTGACGCTCCACCGTATGATGGACATGCAAGGCTCCACTGTACAATGGACATGTGACGCTCCACTATACGATGGACATGCGATGCTCCACCGTATGATGGACATGCAACGCTCCATCGTACGATGGACATGTGACGCTCCACCGTACGATGGACATGCGATGCTCCACTGTACGATGGACATGTGACGCTCCACCGTATGATGGACATGCAAGGCTCCACTGTACAATGGACATGTGACGCTCCACTATACGATGGACATGCGATGCTCCACCGTATGATGGACATGCAACGCTCCATCGTATGATGGACATGTGACGCTCCACCGTACGATGGACATGCGATGCTCCACTGTACGATGGACATGTGACGCTCCACCGTATGATTGACATGCGAGGCTATACTGTACGATGGACATGTGACGCTCCACCGTACGATGGACATGGGATGCTCCTTCGTTCGATGGACATGTGACGCTCCACCGTACGATGGACATGGGATGCTCCACCGTAAGATGGACATGTGACGCTCCACCGTACGATGGGCATGCGATGCTGAAATGTACGATGGACATGTGATGCTCCACCGTACGATGGACATGTGACGCTGCACCGTACGATGGTCATGCAAGGCTCCACTGTACAATGGACATGCGACGCTCCACCGTACGATGGACATGCGATGCTCCACTGTACGATGGACATGTGACGCTCCACCGTATGATTGACATGCGAGGCTCCACTGTACGATGGACATGTGACGCTCCACCGTACGATGGACATGGGATGCTCCTGCATACGATGGACATGTGACGCTCCACCGTACGATGGACATGGGATGCTCCACCGTAGGATGGACATGTGACGCTCCACCGTACGATGGGCATGCGATGCTCCAATGTACGATGGACATGTGATGCTCCACCGTACGATGGACATGTGACGCTCCACCGTATGATGGACATGCAAGGCTCCACTGTACAATGGACATGTGACGCTCCACCGTACGATGGACATGGGATGCTCCACCGTATGATGAACATGTGACGCTCCACCGTATGATGGACATGTGACGCTCCACCGTACGATGGACATGCGACGCTCCATCGTACGATGGACATGTGACAATCCACCGTACGATGGACATCTGACGCTCCTCTGCACGATGGACAAGCGACGCTCCACTGTACGATGGACATGTGATGCTCCACCGTACGATGGACATGCGACGCTCCATCGTACGATGGACATGTGATGCTCCACCGTACGATGGACATGCGACACTCCATCGTACGATGGACTAGCGACACTCCACCGTAAGATGGACATGCGACGCTCCACCGTACGATGGACATGCGACGCTTCATCGCAGGATGGACATGCGACGCTCCACCGTACGAAGGACATGCGACGCTCCACCGTATGATGGACATGCAACGCTCCATCGTACGGTGGACATGTGACGCTCCACCGTACGATGGACATGCGATGCTCCACTGTACGATGGACATGTGACGCTCCACCGTACGATGGACATGGGATGCTCCTTCGTTCGATGGACATGTGACGCTCCACCGTACGATGGACATGGGATGCTCCACCGTAAGATGGACATGTGACGCTCCACCGTACGATGGGCATGCGATGCTGAAATGTACGATGGACATGTGATGCTCCACCGTACGATGGACATGTGACGCTCCACCGTACGATGGACATCTGACGCTCCTCTGCACGATGGACAAGCGACGCTCCACTGTACGATGGACATGTGATGCTCCACCGTACGATGGACATGCGACGCTCCATCGTACGATGGACATGTGATGCTCCACCGTACGATGGACATGCGACACTCCATCGTACGATGGACTAGCGACACTCCACCGTAAGATGGACATGCGACGCTCCACCGTACGATGGACATGCGACGCTTCATCGCAGGATGGACATGCGACGCTCCACCGTACGAAGGACATGCGACGCTCCACCGTATGATGGACATGCAACGCTCCATCGTACGGTGGACATGTGACGCTCCACCGTACGATGGACATGCGATGCTCCACTGTACGATGGACATGTGACGCTCCACCGTACGATGGACATGGGATGCTCCTTCGTTCGATGGACATGTGACGCTCCACCGTACGATGGACATGGGATGCTCCACCGTAAGATGGACATGTGACGCTCCACCGTACGATGGGCATGCGATGCTGAAATGTACGATGGACATGTGATGCTCCACCGTACGATGGACATGTGACGCTCCACCGTACGATGATCATGCAAGGCTCCACTGTACAATGGACATGCGACGCTTCACCGTACGATGGACATGCGACGCTCCACCGTATGATGGACATGCGACGCTCCACTGTACGATGGACATGTGACGCTCCACCGCATGATTGACATGCGAGGCTCCACCGTACGATGGACATGCGACGCTCCACCGTACGATGGACATGCGATGCTCCACTGTACGATGGACATGTGATGCTCCTCCGTATGATTGACATGCGAGACTCCACTGTACGTTGGACATGTGACGCTCCACCGTACGATGGACATGGGATGCTCCTTCGTACGATGGACATGTGACGCTCCACCGTACGATGGACATGGGATGCTCCACCGTAGGATGGACATGTGACGCTCCACCGTATGATGGACATGCAATGCTCCACTGTACAATGGACATGTGAAGCTCCACCGTACGATGGACATGGGATGCTCCACCGTATGATGGACATGTGACGCTCCACCGTATGATGGACATGTGACGCTCCACCGTACGATGGACATGCGACGCTCCATCGTACGATGGACATGCGACAATCCACCGTACGATGGACATCTGACGCTCCTCTGTACGATGGACAAGCGACGCTCCATCGCAGGATGGACATGCGACGCTCCACCGTACGAAGGACATGCGATGCTCCACCGTACGATGGACATGCGACGCTCCACCGTACGATGGACATGCGACGCTCCATCGTACGATGGACATGCGACGCTCCACCGTACGATGGACATGCGATGCTCCACTGTACGATGGACATGTGACGCTCCACCGTATGATGGACATGCAAGGCTCCACTGTACAATGGACATGTGACGCTCCACTATACGATGGACATGCGATGCTCCACCGTATGATGGACATGCAACGCTCCATCGTACGATGGACATGTGACGCTCCACCGTACGATGGACATGCGATGCTCCACTGTACGATGGACATGTGACGCTCCACCGTATGATGGACATGCAAGGCTCCACTGTACAATGGACATGTGACGCTCCACTATACGATGGACATGCGATGCTCCACCGTATGATGGACATGCAACGCTCCATCGTATGATGGACATGTGACGCTCCACCGTACGATGGACATGCGATGCTCCACTGTACGATGGACATGTGACGCTCCACCGTATGATTGACATGCGAGGCTATACTGTACGATGGACATGTGACGCTCCACCGTACGATGGACATGGGATGCTCCTTCGTTCGATGGACATGTGACGCTCCACCGTACGATGGACATGGGATGCTCCACCGTAAGATGGACATGTGACGCTCCACCGTACGATGGGCATGCGATGCTGAAATGTACGATGGACATGTGATGCTCCACCGTACGATGGACATGTGACGCTGCACCGTACGATGGTCATGCAAGGCTCCACTGTACAATGGACATGCGACGCTCCACCGTACGATGGACATGCGATGCTCCACTGTACGATGGACATGTGACGCTCCACCGTATGATTGACATGCGAGGCTCCACTGTACGATGGACATGTGACGCTCCACCGTACGATGGACATGGGATGCTCCTGCATACGATGGACATGTGACGCTCCACCGTACGATGGACATGGGATGCTCCACCGTAGGATGGACATGTGACGCTCCACCGTACGATGGGCATGCGATGCTCCAATGTACGATGGACATGTGATGCTCCACCGTACGATGGACATGTGACGCTCCACCGTATGATGGACATGCAAGGCTCCACTGTACAATGGACATGTGACGCTCCACCGTACGATGGACATGGGATGCTCCACCGTATGATGTACATGTGACGCTCCACCGTATGATGGACATGTGACGCTCCACCGTACGATGGACATGCGACGCTCCATCGTACGATGGACATGTGACAATCCACCGTACGATGGACATCTGACGCTCCTCTGCACGATGGACAAGCGACGCTCCACTGTATGATGGACATGTGATGCTCCACCGTACGATGGACATGCGACGCTCCATCGTACGATGGACATGTGATGCTCCATCGTACGATGGACATGCGACACTCCATCGTACGATGGACTAGCGACACTCCACCGTAAGATGGACATGCGACGCTCCACCGTACGATGGACATGCGACGCTTCATCGCAGGATGGACATGCGACGCTCCACCGTACGAAGGACATGCGATGCTCCACCGTACGATGGACATGCGACGCTACATCGCAGGATGGACATGCGACGCTCCACCATACGAAGGACATGCGATGCTCCACCGTACGATGGACATGCGACGCTCCATCGTACGATAGACATGTGACACTCCACCGTAAGATGGACATCCGAGGCTCCACCGTACAATAGACATGCGACGCTCCACTGTATGATGGACATGCGATGCTTTACTGTACAATGGACACGTTACGCTCAACTGTAAGATGGACATGCGATGCTCCACAGTACGATGGACATGGGACGCTCCATCATACGATGGACATGTGATGCTCCACCATACGATCGACATGCGATGCTCCACCGTACGATCGACATGTGATGCTCCACCGTACGATGGACATGTGACGCTCCACCATACGATGGACATGTGACGCTCCACTGTATGATGGTCATGCGATGCTTTACTGTACAATGGACACGTTTTGCTCAACCGTAAGAGTGACATGCGATGCTCCACAGTACGATGGACATGGGACGCTCCATCATACGATGGAAATGTGATGCTCCACCGTACGATCGACATGCGATGCTCCACCGTATGATCGACATGTGATGCTCCACCGTACGATGGACATGGGATCCTCCATCGTACGATGGACATGCGATGCTCCACCGTACGATCGACATGCGATGCTCCACCGTATGATGGACATGCGATGTTCCATTGTACGATGGACATCTGATGCTCCACCATACGATAGACATGTGACACTCCGCTGTACGATGGACATGTGACGCTCCACTGTACGATGGACATGCGATGCTCCATCGTACGATGGACATGGGATGCTCTATCGTATGATGGACTAGCGATGCTCCACCATAAGATGGACATGTGACGCCCCACCGTACGATGGACATGGGATGCTCCATCGTAGGATGGACATGTGACGCTCCACCGTACGATGGGCATGCGATGCTCCAATGTACGATGGACATGTGATGCTCCACCGTACGATGGACATGTGATGCTCCACCGTATGATGGACATGCAAGGCTCCACTGTACAATGGACATGTGACGCTCCACCGTACGATGGACATGGGATGCTCCACCGTATGATGAACATGTGACGCTCCACCGTATGATGGACATGTGACGCTCCACCGTACGATGGACATGCGACGCTCCATCGTACGATGGACATGTGACAATCCACCGTACGATGGACATCTGACGCTCCTCTGCACGATGGACAAGCGACGCTCCACTGTACGATGGACATGTGATGCTCCACCGTACGATGGACATGCGACGCTCCATCGTACGATGGACATGTGATGCTCCACCGTACGATGGACATGCGACACTCCATCGTACGATGGACTAGCGACACTCCACCGTAAGATGGACATGCGACGCTCCACCGTACGATGGACATGCGACGCTTCATCGCAGGATGGACATGCGACGCTCCACCGTACGAAGGACATGCGATGCTCCACCGTACAATGGACATGCGACGCTACATCGCAGGATGGACATGCGACGCTCCACCATACGAAGGACATGCGATGCTCCACCGTACGATGGACATGCGACGCTCCATCGTACGATAGACATGTGACATTCCACCGTAAGATGGACATCCGAGGCTCCACCGTACAATAGACATGCGACGCTCCACTGTATGATGGACATGCGATGCTTTACTGTACAATGGACACGTTACGCTCAACTGTAAGATGGACATGCGATGCTCCACAGTACGATGGACATGGGACGCTCCATCATACGATGGACATGTGATGCTCCACCATACGATCGACATGCGATGCTCCACCGTACGATCGACATGTGATGCTCCACCGTACGATGGACATGTGACGCTCCACCATACGATGGACATGTGACGCTCCACTGTATGATGGTCATGCGATGCTTTACTGTACAATGGACACGTTTTGCTCAACCGTAAGAGTGACATGCGATGCTCCACAGTACGATGGACATGGGACGCTCCATCATACGATGGAAATGTGATGCTCCACCGTACGATCGACATGCGATGCTCCACCGTATGATCGACATGTGATGCTCCACCGTACGATGGACATGGGATCCTCCATCGTACGATGGACATGCGATGCTCCACCGTACGATCGACATGCGATGCTCCACCGTACGATGGACATGCGATGTTCCATTGTACGATGGACATCTGATGCTCCACCATACGATAGACATGTGACACTCCGCTGTACGATGGACATGTGACGCTCCACTGTACGATGGACATGCGATGCTCCATCGTACGATGGACATGGGATGCTCTATCGTATGATGGACTAGCGATGCTCCACCATAAGATGGACATGTGACGCCCCACCGTACGATGGACATGCGATGCTCCATCGTACGATGGACATGGGATGCTCTATCGTATGATGGACTAGCGATGCTCCACCATAAGATGGACATGTGACGCCCCACCGTACGATGGACATGCGACGCTCCATCGTACGATGGACATGGGATGCTCCACCGTATGATGGACATGTGATGCTCTACCGTACGATGGACATGCGATGCTCCACCGTACGATGGACCTGTGATACTCCACCATACAATGGACATCTGATGCTCCACCGTACGATAGACATGCGATGCTCCACCATACGATGGACATGTGATGCTCCACTGTACGATGGACATGTGACGCTCCACCCTATGATGGACATGCAAGGCTCCACTGTACAATGGACATGTGACGCTCCACCGTACGATGGACATGCGATGCTCCACTGTACGATGGAAATGTGACGCTCCACCGAACGATGGACATGCAACGCTCCATCGTACGATGGGCTAGCGACGTTCCACCGTAAGATGGACATGCGAGGCTCCACCTTACGATGGACATGCGACGCTCCATCACAGGATGAACATGCGACGCTCCACCGTACGAAGGACATGCGATGCTCCACCGTACGATGGACATGCGACGCTCCACCGTACGATGGACATGCGACGCTCCATCGTACGATAGACATGTGACACTACACCGTAAGATGGACATGCAAGGCTCCACCGTACAATAGACATGTGACGCTCCACTGTATGATGGACATGCGATGCTTTACTGTACAATGGACACGTTACGCTCAACCGTAAGATGGACATGCGATGCTCCACAGTACGATGGACATGGGACGCTCCATCATACGATGGACATGTGATGCTCCACCATACGATCGACATGCGATGCTCCACCGTTCGATCGACATGTGATGCTCCACCGTACGATGGACATGTGACGCTCCACCATACGATGGACATGTGACGCTCCACTGTATGATGGACATGGGATGCTTTACTGTACAATGGACACGTTTTGCTCAACCGTAAGAGTGACATGCGATGCTCCACAGTACGATGGACATGGGACGCTCCATCATACGATGGAAATGTGACGCTCCACCGTACGATCGACATGCGATGCTCCACCGTATGATCGACATGTGATGCTCCACCGTACGATGGACATGGGATCCTCCATCGTACGATGGACATGCGATGCTCCACCGTACGATCGACATGCGATGCTCCACCGTACGATGGACATGCGATGTTCCATTGTACGATAGACATCTGATGCTCCACCATACGATGGACATGTGACACTCCGCTGTACGATGGACATGTGACGCTCCACCGTACGATGGACATGCGACGCTCCATCGTACGATGGACATGGGATGCTCTATCGTATGATGGACTAGCGATGCTCCACCGTAAGATGGACATGTGACGCCCCACCGTACGATGGACATGCGACGCTCCATCGTACGATGGACATGGGATGCTCCACCGTATGATGGACATGTGACGCTCTACCGTACGATGGACATGCGATGCTCCACCGTACGATGGACATGCGAGGCTCCACCGTACAATAGACATGTGACGCTCCACTGTATGATGGACATGCGATGCTTTACTGTACAATGGACACGTTACGCTCAACCGTAAGATGGACGTGCGATGCTCCACAGTACGATGGACATGGGACGCTCCATCATACGATGGACATGTGATGCTCCACCATACGATCGACATGCGATGCTCCACCGTTCGATCGACATGTGATGCTCCACCGTACGATGGACATGTGACGCTCCACCATACGATGGACATGTGACGCTCCACTGTATGATGGACATGGGATGCTTTACTGTACAATGGACACGTTTTGCTCAACCGTAAGAGTGACATGCGATGCTCCACAGTACGATGGACATGGGACGCTTCATCGCAGGATGGACATGCGACGCTCCACCGTACGAAGGACATGCGATGCTCCACCGTACGATGGACATGCGACGCTCCATCGCAGGATGGACATGCGACGCTCCACCATACGAAGGACATGCGATGCTCCACCGTACGATGGACATGCGACGCTCCATCGTACGATAGACATGTGACACTCCACTGTAAGATGGACATCCGAGGCTCCACCGTACAATAGACATGTGACGCTCCACTGTATGATGGACATGCGATGCTTTACTGTACAATGGACACGTTACGCTCAACCGTAAGATGGACATGCGATGCTCCACAGTACGATGGACATGGGACGCTCCATCATACGATGGACATGTGATGCTCCACCATACGATCGACATGCGATGCTCCACCGTATGATCGACATGTGATGCTCCACCGTACGATGGACATGTGACGCTCCACCATACGATGGACATGTGACGCTCCACTGTATGATGGTCATGCGATGCTTTACTGTACAATGGACACGTTTTGCTCAACCGTAAGAGTGACATGCGATGCTCCACAGTACGATGGACATGGGACGCTCCATCATACGATGGAAATGTGACGCTCCACCGTACGATCGACATGCGATGCTCCACCGTATGATCGACATGTGATGCTCCACCGTACGATGGACATGGGATCCTCCATCGTACGATGGACATGCGATGCTCCACCGTACGATCGACATGCGATGCTCCACCGTACGATGGACATGCAATGTTCCATTGTACGATGGACATCTGATGCTCAACCATACGATGGACATGTGACACTCCGCTGTACGATGGACATGTGACGCTCCACTGTACGATGGACATGCGATGCTCCATCGTACGATGGACATGGGATGCTCTATCGTATGATGGACTAGCGATGCTCCACCATAAGATGGACATGTGACGCCCCACCGTACGATGGACATGCGACGCTCCATCGTACGATGGACATGGGATGCTCCATCGTACGATGGACATGGGATGCTCCACCGTATGATGGACATGTGACGCTCTACCGTACGATGGACATGCGATGCTCCACCGTACGATGGACCTGTGATACTCCACCATACAATGGACATCTGACGCTCCACCGTATGATAGACATGCGATGCTCCACCATACGATGGACATGTGATGCTCCACTGTACGATGGACAGGTGACGCTCCACCATATGATGGACATGCAAGGCTCCATTGTACAATGGACATGTGACGCTCCACCGTACGATGGACATGCGATGCTCCACTGTACGATGGAAATGTGACGCTCCACCGAACGATGGACATGCAATGCTCCATCGTACGATGGGCTAGCGACGTTCCACCGTAAGATGGACATGCGACGCTCCATGTACGATGGACATGTGACGCTCCACCGTACGATGGACATGCGACGCTCCACTGTATGATGGACATGCGATGCTTTACTGTACAATGGACATGTGATGCTCCACCGTACGATGGACATGCGACGCTCCACTGTATGATGGACATGCGATGCTTTACTGTACAATGGACATGTGATGCTCCACCGTATGATGGACATGTGACGCTCCATCGTACGATGGACTAGCGAAGCTCCACCGTAAGGTGGACATGCGACGCTCCACAGTACGTTGGACATGGGACGCTCCATCGTACGATGGACATGTGACACTCCACCGTACGATCGACATGCAATGCTTCACAGTACCATGGACATGTGATGCTCCACCGTACGATGGACATCTAATGCTCCACCATACGATGGACATGCGATGCTCCACCGTACGATGGACATGTGATGCTCCACCGTACGATGGACATGCGACGCTCCACCGTACGATGGACATGCGATGCTCCACTGTACGATGGACATGTGACGCTCCACCGTATGATTGACATGCGAGGCTCCACTGTACGATGGACATGTGACGCTCCACTGTACGATGGACATGGGATGCTCCACCGTAGGATGGACATGTGACGCTCCACCGTACGATGGGCATGCGATGCTCCAATGTACGATGGACATGTGACGCTCCACCATATGATGGCCATGCAAGGCTCCACTGTACAATGGACATGTGACGCTCCACCGTACGATGGACACGCGACGCTCCACCGTATGATGGACATGCAACGCTCCATCGTACGATGGACATGTGACGCTCCACCATACGATGGACATCTGACGCTCCACCGTACGATGGACATGCGATGCTCCACTGTACGATGGACATGTGACGCTCCACCGTATGATTGACATGCGAGGCTATACTTTACAATGGACATGTGACGCTCCACCGTACGATGGACATGGGATGCTCCTTCGTACGATGGACATGTGACGCTCCACCGTACGATGGACATGGGATGCTCCACCGTAGGATGGACATGTGACGCTCCACCATACGATGGGCATGCGATGCTCCAATGTACGATGGACATGTGATGCTCCAACGTACGATGGACATGTGACGCTCCACCGTACGACGGTCATGCAAGGCTCCACTGTACCATGGACATGTGACGCTCCACCGTACGATGGACATGCGACGCTCCACCGTACGATGGACATGCGACGCTCCACTGTACGATGGACATGTGACGCTCCACCGTATGATTGACATGCGAGGCTCCACCGTACGATGGACATGCGACGCTCCACCGTACGATGGACATGCGATGCTCCACTGTACGATGGACATGTGACGCTCCACCGTATGATTGACATGCGAGGCTCCACTGTACGATGGACATGTGACGCTCCACCGTACGATGGACATGGGATGCTCCACCGTAGGATGGACATGTGACGCTCCACCGTACGATGGGCATGCGATGCTCCAATGTACGATGGACATGTGATGCTCCACCGTACGATGGACATGTGACGCTCCACCGTATGATGGACATGCAAGGCTCCACTGTACAATGGACATGTGACGCTCCACCGTACGATGGACATGGGATGCTCCACCGTATGATGAACATGTGACGCTCCACCGTATGATGGACATGTGACGCTCCACCGTACGATGGACATGCGACGCTCCATCGTACGATGGACATGTGACAATCCACCGTACGATGGACATCTGACGCTCCTCTGCACGATGGACAAGCGACGCTCCACTGTACGATGGACATGTGATGCTCCACCGTACGATGGACATGCGACGCTCCATCGTATGATGGACATGTGATGCTCCACCGTACGATGGACATGCGACGCTCCATCGTACGATGGACTAGCGACACTCCACCGTAAGATGGACATGCGACGCTCCACCGTACGATGGACATGCGACGCTTCATCGCAGGATGGACATGCGACGCTCCACCGTACGAAGGACATGCGATGCTCCACCGTACGATGGACATGCGACGCTCCATCGCAGGATGGACATGCGACGCTCCACCATACGAAGGACATGCGATGCTCCACCGTACGATGGACATGCGACGCTCCATCGTACGATAGACATGTGACACTCCACCGTAAGATGGACATCCGAGGCTCCACCGTACAATAGACATGCGACGCTCCACTGTATGATGGACATGCGATGCTTTACTGTACAATGGACACGTTACGCTCAACCGTAAGATGGACATGCGATGCTCCACAGTACGATGGACATGGGACGCTCCATCATACGATGGACATGTGATGCTCCACCATACGATCGACATGCGATGCTCCACCGTATGATCGACATGTGATGCTCCACCGTACGATGGACATGTGACGCTCCACCATACGATGGACATGTGACGCTCCACTGTATGATGGTCATGCGATGCTTTACTGTACAATGGACACGTTTTGCTCAACCGTAAGAGTGACATGCGATGCTCCACAGTACGATGGACATGGGACGCTCCATCATACGATGGAAATGTGACGCTCCACCGTACGATCGACATGCGATGCTCCACCGTATGATCGACATGTGATGCTCCACCGTACGATGGACATGGGATCCTCCATCGTACGATGGACATGCGATGCTCCACCGTACGATCGACATGCGATGCTCCACCGTACGATGGACATGCAATGTTCCATTGTACGATGGACATCTGATGCTCAACCATACGATGGACATGTGACACTCCGCTGTACGATGGACATGTGACGCTCCACTGTACGATGGACATGCGATGCTCCATCGTACGATGGACATGGGATGCTCTATCGTATGATGGACTAGCGATGCTCCACCATAAGATGGACATGTGACGCCCCACCGTACGATGGACATGCGACGCTCCATCGTACGATGGACATGGGATGCTCCATCGTACGATGGACATGGGATGCTCCACCGTATGATGGACATGTGACGCTCTACCGTACGATGGACATGCGATGCTCCACCGTACGATGGACCTGTGATACTCCACCATACAATGGACATCTGACGCTCCACCGTATGATAGACATGCGATGCTCCACCATGCGATGGACATGTGATGCTCCACTGTACGATGGACATGTGACGCTCCACCATATGATGGACATGCAAGGCTCCACTGTACAATGGACATGTGACGCTCCACCGTACGATGGACATGCGATGCTCCACTGTACGATGGAAATGTGACGCTCCACCGAACGATGGACATGCAATGCTCCATCGTACGATGGGCTAGCGACGTTCCACCGTAAGATGGACATGCGACGCTCCATGTACGATGGACATGTGACGCTCCACCGTACGATGGACATGCGACGCTCCACTGTATGATGGACATGCGATGCTTTACTGTACAATGGACATGTGATGCTCCACCGTACGATGGACATGCGACGCTCCACTGTATGATGGACATGCGATGCTTTACTGTACAATGGACATGTGATGCTCCACCGTATGATGGACATGTGACGCTCCATCGTACGATGGACTAGCGAAGCTCCACCGTAAGGTGGACATGCGACGCTCCACAGTACGTTGGACATGGGACGCTCCATCGTACGATGGACATGTGACACTCCACCGTACGATCGACATGCAATGCTTCACAGTACCATGGACATGTGATGCTCCACCGTACGATGGACATCTAATGCTCCACCATACGATGGACATGCGATGCTCCACCGTACGATGGACATGTGATGCTCCACCGTACGATGGACATGCGACGCTCCACCGTACGATGGACATGCGATGCTCCACTGTACGATGGACATGTGACGCTCCACCGTATGATTGACATGCGAGGCTCCACTGTACGATGGACATGTGACGCTCCACCGTACGATGGACATGGGATGCTCCACCGTAGGATGGACATGTGACTCTCCACCGTACGATGGGCATGCGATGCTCCAATGTACGATGGACATGTGATGCTCCACCGTACGATGGACATGGGACGCTCCACCGTATGATGGACATGCAAGGCTCCACTGTACAATGGACATGTGACTCTCCACCGTACGATGGACATGGGATGCTCCACCGTATGATGGACATGTGACGCTCCACCGTATGATGGACATGTGACGCTCCACCGTACGATGGACATGCGACGCTCCATCGTACGATGGACATGTGACAATCCACCGTACGATGGACATCTGACGCTCCTCTGCACGATGGACAAGCGACGCTCCACTGTACGATGGACATGTGATGCTCCACCGTACGATGGACATGCGACGCTCCATCGTACGATGGACTAGCGACACTCCACCGTAAGATGGACATGCGAGGCTCCACCGTACGATGGACATGCGACGCTCCATCGCAGGATGAACATGCGACGCTCCACCGTACGAAGCACATGCGATGCTCCACCGTACGATGGACATGCGACGCTCCACCGTACGATGGACATGCGACGCTCCATCGTACGATAGACATGTGACACTACACCGTAAGATGGACATGCGAGGCTCCACCGTACAATAGACATGCGACGCTCCACTGTATGATGGACATGCGATGCTTTACTGTACAATGGACACGTTACGCTCAACCGTAAGATGGACATGCGATGCTCCACAGTACGATGGACATGGGACGCTCCATCATACGATGGACATGTGATGCTCCACCATACGATCGACATGCGATGCTCCACCGTTCGATCGACATGTGATGCTCCACCGTACGATGGACATGTGACGCTCCACCATACGATGGACATGTGACGCTCCACTGTATGATGGACATGCGATGCTTTACTGTACAATGGACACGTTTTGCTCAACCGTAAGAGTGACATGCGATGCTCCACAGTACGATGGACATGGGACGCTCCATCATACGATGGAAATGTGACGCTCCACCGTACGATCGACATGCGATGCTCCACCGTATGATCGACATGTGATGCTCCACCGTACGATGGACATGGGATCCTCCATCGTACGATGGACATGCGATGCTCCACCGTACGATCGACATGCGATGCTCCACCGTACGATGGACATGCGATGTTCCATTGTACGATGGACATCTGATGCTCCACCATACGATGGACATGTGACACTCCGCTGTACGATGGACATGTGACGCTCCACCGTACGATGGACATGCGACGCTCCATCGTACGATGGACATGGGATGCTCTATCGTATGATGGACTAGCGATGCTCCACCGTAAGATGGACATGTGACGCCCCACCGTACGATGGACATGCGACGCTCCATCGTACGATGGACATGGGATGCTCCACCGTATGATGGACATGTGACGCTCTACCGTACGATGGACATGCGATGCTCCACCGTACGATGGACCTGTGATGCTCCACCATACAATGGACATCTGACGCTCCACCGTACGATAGACATGCGATGCTCCACCATACGATGGACATGTGACGCTCCACCGTACGATGGACATGCAACGCTCCACCGTACGATGGACATGCGATGCTCCACTGTACGATGGACATGTGACGCTCCACCGTATGATGGACATGCAAGGCTCCACTGTACAATGGACATGTGACGCTCCACTATACGATGGACATGCGATGCTCCACCGTATGATGGACATGCAACGCTCCATCGTACGGTGGACATGTGACGCTCCACCGTACGATGGACATGCGATGCTCCACTGTACGATGGACATGTGACGCTCCACCGTACGATGGACATGGGATGCTCCTTCGTTCGATGGACATGTGACGCTCCACCGTACGATGGACATGGGATGCTCCACCGTAAGATGGACATGTGACGCTCCACCGTACGATGGGCATGCGATGCTGAAATGTACGATGGACATGTGATGCTCCACCGTACGATGGACATGTGACGCTCCACCGTACGATGGTCATGCAAGGCTCCACTGTACAATGGACATGCGACGCTTCACCGTACGATGGACATGCGACGCTCCACCGTATGATGGACATGCGACGCTCCACTGTACGATGGACATGTGACGCTCCACCGTATGATTGACATGCGAGGCTCCACCGTACGATGGACATGCGACGCTCCACCGTACGATGGACATGCGATGCTCCACTGTACGATGGACATGTGATGCTCCTCCGTATGATTGACATGCGAGACTCCACTGTACGTTGGACATGTGACGCTCCACCGTACGATGGACATGGGATGCTCCTTCGTACGATGGACATGTGACGCTCCACCGTATGATGGACATGGGATGCTCCACCGTAGGATGGACATGTGACGCTCCACCGTATGATGGACATGCAATGCTCCACTGTACAATGGACATGTGAAGCTCCACCGTACGATGGACATGGGATGCTCCACCGTATGATGGACATGTGACGCTCCACCGTATGATGGACATGTGACGCTCCACCGTACGATGGACATGCGACGCTCCATCGTACGATGGACATGCGACAATCCACCGTACGATGGACATCTGACGCTCCTCTGTACGATGGACAAGCGACGCTCCATCGCAGGATGGACATGCGACGCTCCACCGTACGATGGACATGCGACGCTCCACCGTACGATGGACATGCGACGCTCCATCGTACGATGGACATGCGACGCTCCACCGCACGATGGACATGCGATGCTCCACTGTACGATGGACATGTGACGCTCCACCGTATGATGGACATGCAAGGCTCCACTGTACAATGGACATGTGACGCTCCACTATACGATGGACATGCGATGCTCCACCGTATGATGGACATGCAACGCTCCATCGTACGATGGACATGTGACGCTCCACCGTACGATGGACATGCGATGCTCCACTGTACGATGGACATGTGACGCTCCACCGTATGATGGACATGCAAGGCTCCACTGTACAATGGACATGTGACGCTCCACTATACGATGGACATGCGATGCTCCACCGTATGATGGACATGCAACGCTCCATCGTATGATGGACATGTGACGCTCCACCGTACGATGGACATGCGATGCTCCACTGTACGATGGACATGTGACGCTCCACCGTATGATTGACATGCGAGGCTATACTGTACGATGGACATGTGACGCTCCACCGTACGATGGACATGGGATGCTCCTTCGTTCGATGGACATGTGACGCTCCACCGTACGATGGACATGGGATGCTCCACCGTAAGATGGACATGTGACGCTCCACCGTACGATGGGCATGCGATGCTGAAATGTACGATGGACATGTGATGCTCCACCGTACGATGGACATGTGACGCTGCACCGTACGATGGTCATGCAAGGCTCCACTGTACAATGGACATGCGACGCTCCACCGTACGATGGACATGCGATGCTCCACTGTACGATGGACATGTGACGCTCCACCGTATGATTGACATGCGAGGCTCCACTGTACGATGGACATGTGACGCTCCACCGTACGATGGACATGGGATGCTCCTGCATACGATGGACATGTGACGCTCCACCGTACGATGGACATGGGATGCTCCACCGTAGGATGGACATGTGACGCTCCACCGTACGATGGGCATGCGATGCTCCAATGTACGATGGACATGTGATGCTCCACCGTACGATGGACATGTGACGCTCCACCGTATGATGGACATGCAAGGCTCCACTGTACAATGGACATGTGACGCTCCACCGTACGATGGACATGGGATGCTCCACCGTATGATGAACATGTGACGCTCCACCGTATGATGGACATGTGACGCTCCACCGTACGATGGACATGCGACGCTCCATCGTACGATGGACATGTGACAATCCACCGTACGATGGACATCTGACGCTCCTCTGCACGATGGACAAGCGACGCTCCACTGTACGATGGACATGTGATGCTCCACCGTACGATGGACATGCGACGCTCCATCGTACGATGGACATGTGATGCTCCACCGTACGATGGACATGCGACACTCCATCGTACGATGGACTAGCGACACTCCACCGTAAGATGGACATGCGACGCTCCACCGTACGATGGACATGCGACGCTTCATCGCAGGATGGACATGCGACGCTCCACCGTACGAAGGACATGCGACGCTCCACCGTATGATGGACATGCAACGCTCCATCGTACGGTGGACATGTGACGCTCCACCGTACGATGGACATGCGATGCTCCACTGTACGATGGACATGTGACGCTCCACCGTACGATGGACATGGGATGCTCCTTCGTTCGATGGACATGTGACGCTCCACCGTACGATGGACATGGGATGCTCCACCGTAAGATGGACATGGGATCCTCCATCGTACGATGGACATGCGATGCTCCACCGTACGATCGACATGCGATGCTCCACCGTACGATGGACATGCAATGTTCCATTGTACGATGGACATCTGATGCTCAACCATACGATGGACATGTGACACTCCGCTGTACGATGGACATGTGACGCTCCACTGTACGATGGACATGCGATGCTCCATCGTACGATGGACATGGGATGCTCTATCGTATGATGGACTAGCGATGCTCCACCATAAGATGGACATGTGACGCCCCACCGTACGATGGACATGCGACGCTCCATCGTACGATGGACATGGGATGCTCCATCGTACGATGGACATGGGATGCTCCACCGTATGATGGACATGTGACGCTCTACCGTACGATGGACATGCGATGCTCCACCGTACGATGGACCTGTGATACTCCACCATACAATGGACATCTGACGCTCCACCGTATGATAGACATGCGATGCTCCACCATACGATGGACATGTGATGCTCCACTGTACGATGGACAGGTGACGCTCCACCATATGATGGACATGCAAGGCTCCACTGTACAATGGACATGTGACGCTCCACCGTACGATGGACATGCGATGCTCCACTGTACGATGGAAATGTGACGCTCCACCGAACGATGGACATGCAATGCTCCATCGTACGATGGGCTAGCGACGTTCCACCGTAAGATGGACATGCGACGCTCCATGTACGATGGACATGTGACGCTCCACCGTACGATGGACATGCGACGCTCCACTGTATGATGGACATGCGATGCTTTACTGTACAATGGACATGTGATGCTCCACCGTACGATGGACATGCGACGCTCCACTGTATGATGGACATGCGATGCTTTACTGTACAATGGACATGTGATGCTCCACCGTATGATGGACATGTGACGCTCCATCGTACGATGGACTAGCGAAGCTCCACCGTAAGGTGGACATGCGACGCTCCACAGTACGTTGGACATGGGACGCTCCATCGTACGATGGACATGTGACACTCCACCGTACGATCGACATGCAATGCTTCACAGTACCATGGACATGTGATGCTCCACCGTACGATGGACATCTAATGCTCCACCATACGATGGACATGCGATGCTCCACCGTACGATGGACATGTGATGCTCCACCGTACGATGGACATGCGACGCTCCACCGTACGATGGACATGCGATGCTCCACTGTACGATGGACATGTGACGCTCCACCGTATGATTGACATGCGAGGCTCCACTGTACGATGGACATGTGACGCTCCACCGTACGATGGACATGGGATGCTCCACCGTAGGATGGACATGTGACGCTCCACCGTACGATGGGCATGCGATGCTCCAATGTACGATGGACATGTGACGCTCCACCATATGATGGCCATGCAAGGCTCCACTGTACAATGGACATGTGACGCTCCACCGTACGATGGACACGCGACGCTCCACCGTATGATGGACATGCAACGCTCCATCGTACGATGGACATGTGACGCTCCACCATACGATGGACATCTGACGCTCCACCGTACGATGGACATGCGATGCTCCACTGTACGATGGACATGTGACGCTCCACCGTATGATTGACATGCGAGGCTATACTTTACAATGGACATGTGACGCTCCACCGTACGATGGACATGGGATGCTCCTTCGTACGATGGACATGTGACGCTCCACCGTACGATGGACATGGGATGCTCCACCGTAGGATGGACATGTGACGCTCCACCATACGATGGGCATGCGATGCTCCAATGTACGATGGACATGTGATGCTCCAACGTACGATGGACATGTGACGCTCCACCGTACGACGGTCATGCAAGGCTCCACCGTACGATGGACATGCGACGCTCCACCGTACGATGGACATGCGACGCTCCACTGTACGATGGACATGTGACGCTCCACCGTATGATTGACATGCGAGGCTCCACCGTACGATGGACATGCGACGCTCCACCGTACGATGGACATGCGACGCTCCACCGTACGATGGACATGCGATGCTCCACTGTACGATGGACATGTGACGCTCCACCGTATGATTGACATGCGAGGCTCCACTGTACGATGGACATGTGACGCTCCACCGTACGATGGACATGGGATGCTCCACCGTAGGATGGACATGTGACGCTCCACCGTACGATGGGCATGCGATGCTCCAATGTACGATGGACATGTGATGCTCCACCGTACGATGGACATGTGACGCTCCACCGTATGATGGACATGCAAGGCTCCACTGTACAATGGACATGTGACGCTCCACCGTACGATGGACATGGGATGCTCCACCGTATGATGAACATGTGACGCTCCACCGTATGATGGACATGTGACGCTCCACCGTACGATGGACATGCGACGCTTCATCGCAGGATGGACATGCGACGCTCCACCGTACGAAGGACATGCGATGCTCCACCGTACGATGGACATGCGACGCTCCATCGCAGGATGGACATGCGACGCTCCACCATACGAAGGACATGCGATGCTCCACCGTACGATGGACATGCGACGCTCCATCGTACGATAGACATGTGACACTCCACCGTAAGATGGACATCCGAGGCTCCACCGTACAATAGACATGCGACGCTCCACTGTATGATGGACATGCGATGCTTTACTGTACAATGGACACGTTACGCTCAACCGTAAGATGGACATGCGATGCTCCACAGTACGATGGACATGGGACGCTCCATCATACGATGGACATGTGATGCTCCACCATACGATCGACATGCGATGCTCCACCGTATGATCGACATGTGATGCTCCACCGTACGATGGACATGTGACGCTCCACCATACGATGGACATGTGACGCTCCACTGTATGATGGTCATGCGATGCTTTACTGTACAATGGACACGTTTTGCTCAACCGTAAGAGTGACATGCGATGCTCCACAGTACGATGGACATGGGACGCTCCATCATACGATGGAAATGTGACGCTCCACCGTACGATCGACATGCGATGCTCCACCGTATGATCGACATGTGATGCTCCACCGTACGATGGACATGGGATCCTCCATCGTACGATGGACATGCGATGCTCCACCGTACGATCGACATGCGATGCTCCACCGTACGATGGACATGCAATGTTCCATTGTACGATGGACATCTGATGCTCAACCATACGATGGACATGTGACACTCCGCTGTACGATGGACATGTGACGCTCCACTGTACGATGGACATGCGATGCTCCATCGTACGATGGACATGGGATGCTCTATCGTATGATGGACTAGCGATGCTCCACCATAAGATGGACATGTGACGCCCCACCGTACGATGGACATGCGACGCTCCATCGTACGATGGACATGGGATGCTCCATCGTACGATGGACATGGGATGCTCCACCGTATGATGGACATGTGACGCTCTACCGTACGATGGACATGCGATGCTCCACCGTACGATGGACCTGTGATACTCCACCATACAATGGACATCTGACGCTCCACCGTATGATAGACATGCGATGCTCCACCATACGATGGACATGTGATGCTCCACTGTACGATGGACATGTGACGCTCCACCATATGATGGACATGCAAGGCTCCACTGTACAATGGACATGTGACGCTCCACCGTACGATGGACATGCGATGCTCCACTGTACGATGGAAATGTGACGCTCCACCGAACGATGGACATGCAATGCTCCATCGTACGATGGGCTAGCGACGTTCCACCGTAAGATGGACATGCGACGCTCCATGTACGATGGACATGTGACGCTCCACCGTACGATGGACATGCGACGCTCCACTGTATGATGGACATGCGATGCTTTACTGTACAATGGACATGTGATGCTCCACCGTACGATGGACATGCGACGCTCCACTGTATGATGGACATGCGATGCTTTACTGTACAATGGACATGTGATGCTCCACCGTATGATGGACATGTGACGCTCCATCGTACGATGGACTAGCGAAGCTCCACCGTAAGGTGGACATGCGACGCTCCACAGTACGTTGGACATGGGACGCTCCATCGTACGATGGACATGTGACACTCCACCGTACGATCGACATGCAATGCTTCACAGTACCATGGACATGTGATGCTCCACCGTACGATGGACATCTAATGCTCCACCATACGATGGACATGCGATGCTCCACCGTACGATGGACATGTGATGCTCCACCGTACGATGGACATGCGACGCTCCACCGTACGATGGACATGCGATGCTCCACTGTACGATGGACATGTGACGCTCCACCGTATGATTGACATGCGAGGCTCCACTGTACGATGGACATGTGACGCTCCACCGTACGATGGACATGGGATGCTCCACCGTAGGATGGACATGTGACTCTCCACCGTACGATGGGCATGCGATGCTCCAATGTACGATGGACATGTGATGCTCCACCGTACGATGGACATGGGACGCTCCACCGTATGATGGACATGCAAGGCTCCACTGTACAATGGACATGTGACTCTCCACCGTACGATGGACATGGGATGCTCCACCGTATGATGGACATGTGACGCTCCACCGTATGATGGACATGTGACGCTCCACCGTACGATGGACATGCGACGCTCCATCGTACGATGGACATGTGACAATCCACCGTACGATGGACATCTGACGCTCCTCTGCACGATGGACAAGCGACGCTCCACTGTACGATGGACATGTGATGCTCCACCGTACGATGGACATGCGACGCTCCATCGTACGATGGACTAGCGACACTCCACCGTAAGATGGACATGCGAGGCTCCACCGTACGATGGACATGCGACGCTCCATCGCAGGATGAACATGCGACGCTCCACCGTACGAAGCACATGCGATGCTCCACCGTACGATGGACATGCGACGCTCCACCGTACGATGGACATGCGACGCTCCATCGTACGATAGACATGTGACACTACACCGTAAGATGGACATGCGAGGCTCCACCGTACAATAGACATGCGACGCTCCACTGTATGATGGACATGCGATGCTTTACTGTACAATGGACACGTTACGCTCAACCGTAAGATGGACATGCGATGCTCCACAGTACGATGGACATGGGACGCTCCATCATACGATGGACATGTGATGCTCCACCATACGATCGACATGCGATGCTCCACCGTTCGATCGACATGTGATGCTCCACCGTACGATGGACATGTGACGCTCCACCATACGATGGACATGTGACGCTCCACTGTATGATGGACATGCGATGCTTTACTGTACAATGGACACGTTTTGCTCAACCGTAAGAGTGACATGCGATGCTCCACAGTACGATGGACATGGGACGCTCCATCATACGATGGAAATGTGACGCTCCACCGTACGATCGACATGCGATGCTCCACCGTATGATCGACATGTGATGCTCCACCGTACGATGGACATGGGATCCTCCATCGTACGATGGACATGCGATGCTCCACCGTACGATCGACATGCGATGCTCCACCGTACGATGGACATGCGATGTTCCATTGTACGATGGACATCTGATGCTCCACCATACGATGGACATGTGACACTCCGCTGTACGATGGACATGTGACGCTCCACCGTACGATGGACATGCGACGCTCCATCGTACGATGGACATGGGATGCTCTATCGTATGATGGACTAGCGATGCTCCACCGTAAGATGGACATGTGACGCCCCACCGTACGATGGACATGCGACGCTCCATCGTACGATGGACATGGGATGCTCCACCGTATGATGGACATGTGACGCTCTACCGTACGATGGACATGCGATGCTCCACCGTACGATGGACCTGTGATGCTCCACCATACAATGGACATCTGACGCTCCACCGTACGATAGACATGCGATGCTCCACCATACGATGGACATGTGACGCTCCACCGTACGATGGACATGCAACGCTCCACCGTACGATGGACATGCGATGCTCCACTGTACGATGGACATGTGACGCTCCACCGTATGATGGACATGCAAGGCTCCACTGTACAATGGACATGTGACGCTCCACTATACGATGGACATGCGATGCTCCACCGTATGATGGACATGCAACGCTCCATCGTACGGTGGACATGTGACGCTCCACCGTACGATGGACATGCGATGCTCCACTGTACGATGGACATGTGACGCTCCACCGTACGATGGACATGGGATGCTCCTTCGTTCGATGGACATGTGACGCTCCACCGTACGATGGACATGGGATGCTCCACCGTAAGATGGACATGTGACGCTCCACCGTACGATGGGCATGCGATGCTGAAATGTACGATGGACATGTGATGCTCCACCGTACGATGGACATGTGACGCTCCACCGTACGATGGTCATGCAAGGCTCCACTGTACAATGGACATGCGACGCTTCACCGTACGATGGACATGCGACGCTCCACCGTATGATGGACATGCGACGCTCCACTGTACGATGGACATGTGACGCTCCACCGTATGATTGACATGCGAGGCTCCACCGTACGATGGACATGCGACGCTCCACCGTACGATGGACATGCGATGCTCCACTGTACGATGGACATGTGATGCTCCTCCGTATGATTGACATGCGAGACTCCACTGTACGTTGGACATGTGACGCTCCACCGTACGATGGACATGGGATGCTCCTTCGTACGATGGACATGTGACGCTCCACCGTATGATGGACATGGGATGCTCCACCGTAGGATGGACATGTGACGCTCCACCGTATGATGGACATGCAATGCTCCACTGTACAATGGACATGTGAAGCTCCACCGTACGATGGACATGGGATGCTCCACCGTATGATGGACATGTGACGCTCCACCGTATGATGGACATGTGACGCTCCACCGTACGATGGACATGCGACGCTCCATCGTACGATGGACATGCGACAATCCACCGTACGATGGACATCTGACGCTCCTCTGTACGATGGACAAGCGACGCTCCATCGCAGGATGGACATGCGACGCTCCACCGTACGATGGACATGCGACGCTCCACCGTACGATGGACATGCGACGCTCCATCGTACGATGGACATGCGACGCTCCACCGCACGATGGACATGCGATGCTCCACTGTACGATGGACATGTGACGCTCCACCGTATGATGGACATGCAAGGCTCCACTGTACAATGGACATGTGACGCTCCACTATACGATGGACATGCGATGCTCCACCGTATGATGGACATGCAACGCTCCATCGTACGATGGACATGTGACGCTCCACCGTACGATGGACATGCGATGCTCCACTGTACGATGGACATGTGACGCTCCACCGTATGATGGACATGCAAGGCTCCACTGTACAATGGACATGTGACGCTCCACTATACGATGGACATGCGATGCTCCACCGTATGATGGACATGCAACGCTCCATCGTATGATGGACATGTGACGCTCCACCGTACGATGGACATGCGATGCTCCACTGTACGATGGACATGTGACGCTCCACCGTATGATTGACATGCGAGGCTATACTGTACGATGGACATGTGACGCTCCACCGTACGATGGACATGGGATGCTCCTTCGTTCGATGGACATGTGACGCTCCACCGTACGATGGACATGGGATGCTCCACCGTAAGATGGACATGTGACGCTCCACCGTACGATGGGCATGCGATGCTGAAATGTACGATGGACATGTGATGCTCCACCGTACGATGGACATGTGACGCTGCACCGTACGATGGTCATGCAAGGCTCCACTGTACAATGGACATGCGACGCTCCACCGTACGATGGACATGCGATGCTCCACTGTACGATGGACATGTGACGCTCCACCGTATGATTGACATGCGAGGCTCCACTGTACGATGGACATGTGACGCTCCACCGTACGATGGACATGGGATGCTCCTGCATACGATGGACATGTGACGCTCCACCGTACGATGGACATGGGATGCTCCACCGTAGGATGGACATGTGACGCTCCACCGTACGATGGGCATGCGATGCTCCAATGTACGATGGACATGTGATGCTCCACCGTACGATGGACATGTGACGCTCCACCGTATGATGGACATGCAAGGCTCCACTGTACAATGGACATGTGACGCTCCACCGTACGATGGACATGGGATGCTCCACCGTATGATGAACATGTGACGCTCCACCGTATGATGGACATGTGACGCTCCACCGTACGATGGACATGCGACGCTCCATCGTACGATGGACATGTGACAATCCACCGTACGATGGACATCTGACGCTCCTCTGCACGATGGACAAGCGACGCTCCACTGTACGATGGACATGTGATGCTCCACCGTACGATGGACATGCGACGCTCCATCGTACGATGGACATGTGATGCTCCACCGTACGATGGACATGCGACACTCCATCGTACGATGGACTAGCGACACTCCACCGTAAGATGGACATGCGACGCTCCACCGTACGATGGACATGCGACGCTTCATCGCAGGATGGACATGCGACGCTCCACCGTACGAAGGACATGCGACGCTCCACCGTATGATGGACATGCAACGCTCCATCGTACGGTGGACATGTGACGCTCCACCGTACGATGGACATGCGATGCTCCACTGTACGATGGACATGTGACGCTCCACCGTACGATGGACATGGGATGCTCCTTCGTTCGATGGACATGTGACGCTCCACCGTACGATGGACATGGGATGCTCCACCGTAAGATGGACATGTGACGCTCCACCGTACGATGGGCATGCGATGCTGAAATGTACGATGGACATGTGATGCTCCACCGTACGATGGACATGTGACGCTCCACCGTACGATGGTCATGCAAGGCTCCACTGTACAATGGACATGCGACGCTTCACCGTACGATGGACATGCGACGCTCCACCGTATGATGGACATGCGACGCTCCACTGTACGATGGACATGTGACGCTCCACCGTATGATTGACATGCGAGGCTCCACCGTATGATTGACATGCGACGCTCCACCGTACGATGGACATGCGATGCTCCACTGTACGATGGACATGTGATGCTCCTCCGTATGATTGACATGCGAGACTCCACTGTACGTTGGACATGTGACGCTCCACCGTATGATGGACATGGGATGCTCCTTCGTACGATGGACATGTGACGCTCCACCGTACGATGGACATGGGATGCTCCACCGTAGGATGGACATGTGACGCTCCACCGTATGATGGACATGCAATGCTCCACCGTACAATGGACATGTGAAGCTCCACCGTACGATGGACATGGGATGCTCCACCGTATGATGGACATGTGACGCTCCACCGTATGATGGACATGTGACGCTCCACCGTACGATGGACATGCGACGCTCCATCGTACGATGGACATGCGACAATCCACCGTACGATGGACATCTGATGCTCCTCTGTACGATGGACAAGCGACGCTCCATCGCAGGATGGACATGCGACGCTCCACCGTACGATGGACATGCGACGCTCCACCGTACGATGGACATGCGACGCTCCATCGTACGATGGACATGCGACGCTCCACCGTACGATGGACATGCGATGCTCCACTGTACGATGGACATGTGACGCTCCACCGTATGATGGACATGCAAGGCTCCACTGTACAATGGACATGTGACGCTCCACTATACGATGGACATGCGATGCTCCACCGTATGATGGACATGCAACGCTCCATCGTACGATGGACATGTGACGCTCCACCGTACGATGGACATGCGATGCTCCACTGTACGATGGACATGTGACGCTCCACCGTATGATGGACATGCAAGGCTCCACTGTACAATGGACATGTGACGCTCCACTATACGATGGACATGCGATGCTCCACCGTATGATGGACATGCAACGCTCCATCGTATGATGGACATGTGACGCTCCACCGTACGATGGACATGCGATGCTCCACTGTACGATGGACATGTGACGCTCCACCGTATGATTGACATGCGAGGCTATACTGTACGATGGACATGTGACGCTCCACCGTACGATGGACATGGGATGCTCCTTCGTTCGATGGACATGTGACGCTCCACCGTACGATGGACATGGGATGCTCCACCGTAAGATGGACATGTGACGCTCCACCGTACGATGGGCATGCGATGCTGAAATGTACGATGGACATGTGATGCTCCACCGTACGATGGACATGTGACGCTGCACCGTCTGATGGTCATGCAAGGCTCCACTGTACAATGGACATGCGACGCTCCACCGTACGATGGACATGCGATGCTCCACTGTACGATGGACATGTGACGCTCCACCGTATGATTGACATGCGAGGCTCCACTGTACGATGGACATGTGACGCTCCACCGTACGATGGACATGGGATGCTCCTGCATACGATGGACATGTGACGCTCCACCGTACGATGGACATGGGATGCTCCACCGTAGGATGGACATGTGACGCTCCACCGTACGATGGGCATGCGATGCTCCAATGTACGATGGACATGTGATGCTCCACCGTACGATGGACATGTGACGCTCCACCGTATGATGGACATGCAAGGCTCCACTGTACAATGGACATGTGACGCTCCACCGTACGATGGACATGGGATGCTCCACCGTATGATGAACATGTGACGCTCCACCGTATGATGGACATGTGACGCTCCACCGTACGATGGACATGCGACGCTCCATCGTACGATGGACATGTGACAATCCACCGTACGATGGACATCTGACGCTCCTCTGCACGATGGACAAGCGACGCTCCACTGTACGATGGACATGTGATGCTCCACCGTACGATGGACATGCGACGCTCCATCGTACGATGGACATGTGATGCTCCACCGTACGATGGACATGCGACACTCCATCGTACGATGGACTAGCGACACTCCACCGTAAGATGGACATGCGACACTCCACCGTACGATGGACATGCGACGCTTCATCGCAGGATGGACATGCGACGCTCCACCGTACGAAGGACATGCGACGCTCCACCGTATGATGGACATGCAACGCTCCATCGTACGGTGGACATGTGACGCTCCACCGTACGATGGACATGCGATGCTCCACTGTACGATGGACATGTGACGCTCCACCGTACGATGGACATGGGATGCTCCTTCGTTCGATGGACATGTGACGCTCCACCGTACGATGGACATGGGATGCTCCACCGTAAGATGGACATGTGACGCTCCACCGTACGATGGGCATGCGATGCTGAAATGTACGATGGACATGTGATGCTCCACCGTACGATGGACATGTGACGCTCCACCGTACGATGGTCATGCAAGGCTCCACTGTACAATGGACATGCGACGCTTCACCGTACGATGGACATGCGACGCTCCACCGTATGATGGACATGCGACGCTCCACTGTACGATGGACATGTGACGCTCCACCGTATGATTGACATGCGAGGCTCCACCGTACGATGGACATGCGACGCTCCACCGTACGATGGACATGCGATGCTCCACTGTACGATGGACATGTGATGCTCCTCCGTATGATTGACATGCGAGACTCCACTGTACGTTGGACATGTGACGCTCCACCGTACGATGGACATGGGATGCTCCTTCGTACGATGGACATGTGACGCTCCACCGTACGATGGACATGGGATGCTCCACCGTAGGATGGACATGTGACGCTCCACCGTATGATGGACATGCAATGCTCCACTGTACAATGGACATGTGAAGCTCCACCGTACGATGGACATGGGATGCTCCACCGTATGATGGACATGTGACGCTCCACCGTATGATGGACATGTGACGCTCCACCGTACGATGGACATGCGACGCTCCATCGTACGATGGACATGCGACAATCCACCGTACGATGGACATCTGACGCTCCTCTGTACGATGGACAAGCGACGCTCCATCGCAGGATGGACATGCGACGCTCCACCGTACGAAGGACATGCGATGCTCCACCGTACGATGGACATGCGACGCTCCACCGTACGATGGACATGCGACGCTCCATCGTACGATGGACATGCGACGCTCCACCGTACGATGGACATGCGATGCTCCACTGTACGATGGACATGTGACGCTCCACCGTATGATGGACATGCAAGGCTCCACTGTACAATGGACATGTGACGCTCCACTATACGATGGACATGCGATGCTCCACCGTATGATGGACATGCAACGCTCCATCGTACGATGGACATGTGACGCTCCACCGTACGATGGACATGCGATGCTCCACTGTACGATGGACATGTGACGCTCCACCGTATGATGGACATGCAAGGCTCCACTGTACAATGGACATGTGACGCTCCACTATACGATGGACATGCGATGCTCCACCGTATGATGGACATGCAACGCTCCATCGTATGATGGACATGTGACGCTCCACCGTACGATGGACATGCGATGCTCCACTGTACGATGGACATGTGACGCTCCACCGTATGATTGACATGCGAGGCTATACTGTACGATGGACATGTGACGCTCCACCGTACGATGGACATGGGATGCTCCTTCGTTCGATGGACATGTGACGCTCCACCGTACGATGGACATGGGATGCTCCACCGTAAGATGGACATGTGACGCTCCACCGTACGATGGGCATGCGATGCTGAAATGTACGATGGACATGTGATGCTCCACCGTACGATGGACATGTGACGCTGCACCGTACGATGGTCATGCAAGGCTCCACTGTACAATGGACATGCGACGCTCCACCGTACGATGGACATGCGATGCTCCACTGTACGATGGACATGTGACGCTCCACCGTATGATTGACATGCGAGGCTCCACTGTACGATGGACATGTGACGCTCCACCGTACGATGGACATGGGATGCTCCTGCATACGATGGACATGTGACGCTCCACCGTACGATGGACATGGGATGCTCCACCGTAGGATGGACATGTGACGCTCCACCGTACGATGGGCATGCGATGCTCCAATGTACGATGGACATGTGATGCTCCACCGTACGATGGACATGTGACGCTCCACCGTATGATGGACATGCAAGGCTCCACTGTACAATGGACATGTGACGCTCCACCGTACGATGGACATGGGATGCTCCACCGTATGATGTACATGTGACGCTCCACCGTATGATGGACATGTGACGCTCCACCGTACGATGGACATGCGACGCTCCATCGTACGATGGACATGTGACAATCCACCGTACGATGGACATCTGACGCTCCTCTGCACGATGGACAAGCGACGCTCCACTGTATGATGGACATGTGATGCTCCACCGTACGATGGACATGCGACGCTCCATCGTACGATGGACATGTGATGCTCCACCGTACGATGGACATGCGACACTCCATCGTACGATGGACTAGCGACACTCCACCGTAAGATGGACATGCGACGCTCCACCGTACGATGGACATGCGACGCTTCATCGCAGGATGGACATGCGACGCTCCACCGTACGAAGGACATGCGATGCTCCACCGTACGATGGACATGCGACGCTACATCGCAGGATGGACATGCGACGCTCCACCATACGAAGGACATGCGATGCTCCACCGTACGATGGACATGCGACGCTCCATCGTACGATAGACATGTGACACTCCACCGTAAGATGGACATCCGAGGCTCCACCGTACAATAGACATGCGACGCTCCACTGTATGATGGACATGCGATGCTTTACTGTACAATGGACACGTTACGCTCAACTGTAAGATGGACATGCGATGCTCCACAGTACGATGGACATGGGACGCTCCATCATACGATGGACATGTGATGCTCCACCATACGATCGACATGCGATGCTCCACCGTACGATCGACATGTGATGCTCCACCGTACGATGGACATGTGACGCTCCACCATACGATGGACATGTGACGCTCCACTGTATGATGGTCATGCGATGCTTTACTGTACAATGGACACGTTTTGCTCAACCGTAAGAGTGACATGCGATGCTCCACAGTACGATGGACATGGGACGCTCCATCATACGATGGAAATGTGATGCTCCACCGTACGATCGACATGCGATGCTCCACCGTATGATCGACATGTGATGCTCCACCGTACGATGGACATGGGATCCTCCATCGTACGATGGACATGCGATGCTCCACCGTACGATCGACATGCGATGCTCCACCGTACGATGGACATGCGATGTTCCATTGTACGATGGACATCTGATGCTCCACCATACGATAGACATGTGACACTCCGCTGTACGATGGACATGTGACGCTCCACTGTACGATGGACATGCGATGCTCCATCGTACGATGGACATGGGATGCTCTATCGTATGATGGACTAGCGATGCTCCACCATAAGATGGACATGTGACGCCCCACCGTACGATGGACATGGGATGCTCCATCGTAGGATGGACATGTGACGCTCCACCGTACGATGGGCATGCGATGCTCCAATGTACGATGGACATGTGATGCTCCACCGTACGATGGACATGTGACGCTCCACCGTATGATGGACATGCAAGGCTCCACTGTACAATGGACATGTGACGCTCCACCGTACGATGGACATGGGATGCTCCACCGTATGATGAACATGTGACGCTCCACCGTATGATGGACATGTGACGCTCCACCGTACGATGGACATGCGACGCTCCATCGTACGATGGACATGTGACAATCCACCGTACGATGGACATCTGACGCTCCTCTGCACGATGGACAAGCGACGCTCCACTGTACGATGGACATGTGATGCTCCACCGTACGATGGACATGCGACGCTCCATCGTACGATGGACATGTGATGCTCCACCGTACGATGGACATGCGACACTCCATCGTACGATGGACTAGCGACACTCCACCGTAAGATGGACATGCGACGCTCCACCGTACGATGGACATGCGACGCTTCATCGCAGGATGGACATGCGACGCTCCACCGTACGAAGGACATGCGATGCTCCACCGTACAATGGACATGCGACGCTACATCGCAGGATGGACATGCGACGCTCCACCATACGAAGGACATGCGATGCTCCACCGTACGATGGACATGCGACGCTCCATCGTACGATAGACATGTGACACTCCACCGTAAGATGGACATCCGAGGCTCCACCGTACAATAGACATGCGACGCTCCACTGTATGATGGTCATGCGATGCTTTACTGTACAATGGACACGTTTTGCTCAACCGTAAGAGTGACATGCGATGCTCCACAGTACGATGGACATGGGATGCTCCACCGTATGATGTACATGTGACGCTCCACCGTATGATGGACATGTGACGCTCCACCGTACGATGGACATGCGACGCTCCATCGTACGATGGACATGCGACGCTCCACTGTATGATGGACATGCGATGCTTTACTGTACAATGGACACGTTACGCTCAACTGTAAGATGGACATGCGATGCTCCACAGTACGATGGACATGGGACGCTCCATCATACGATGGACATGTGATGCTCCACCATACGATCGACATGCGATGCTCCACCGTACGATCGACATGTGATGCTCCACCGTACGATGGACATGTGACGCTCCACCATACGATGGACATGTGACGCTCCACTGTATGATGGTCATGCGATGCTTTACTGTACAATGGACACGTTTTGCTCAACCGTAAGAGTGACATGCGATGCTCCACAGTACGATGGACATGGGACGCTCCATCATACGATGGAAATGTGATGCTCCACCGTACGATCGACATGCGATGCTCCACCGTACGATGGACATGTGATGCTCCACCGTACGATGGACATGGGATCCTCCATCGTACGATGGACATGCGATGCTCCACCGTACGATCGACATGCGATGCTCCACCGTACGATGGACATGCGATGTTCCATTGTACGATGGACATCTGATGCTCCACCATACGATAGACATGTGACACTCCGCTGTACGATGGACATGTGACGCTCCACTGTACGATGGACATGCGATGCTCCATCGTACGATGGACATGGGATGCTCTATCGTATGATGGACTAGCGATGCTCCACCATAAGATGGACATGTGACGCCCCACCGTACGATGGACATGGGATGCTCCATCGTACGATGGACATGGGATGCTCTATCGTATGATGGACTAGCGATGCTCCACCATAAGATGGACATGTGACGCCCCACCGTACGATGGACATGCGACGCTCCATCGTACGATGGACATGGGATGCTCCACCGTATGATGGACATGTGATGCTCTACCGTACGATGGACATGCGATGCTCCACCGTACGATGGACCTGTGATACTCCACCATACAATGGACATCTGATGCTCCACCGTACGATAGACATGCGATGCTCTACCATACGATGGACATGTGATGCTCCACTGTACGATGGACATGTGACGCTCCACCCTATGATGGACATGCAAGGCTCCACTGTACAATGGACATGTGACGCTCCACCGTACGATGGACATGCGATGCTCCACTGTACGATGGAAATGTGACGCTCCACCGAACGATGGACATGCAACGCTCCATCGTACGATGGGCTAGCGACGTTCCACCGTAAGATGGACATGCGAGGCTCCACCGTACGATGGACATGCGACGCTCCATCACAGGATGAACATGCGACGCTCCACCGTACGAAGGACATGCGATGCTCCACCGTACGATGGACATGCGACGCTCCACCGTACGATGGACATGCGACGCTCCATCGTACGATAGACATGTGACACTACACCGTAAGATGGACATGCGAGGCTCCACCGTACAATAGACATGTGACGCTCCACTGTATGATGGACATGCGATGCTTTACTGTACAATGGACACGTTACGCTCAACCGTAAGATGGACATGCGATGCTCCACAGTACGATGGACATGGGACGCTCCATCATACGATGGACATGTGATGCTCCACCATACGATCGACATGCGATGCTCCACCGTTCGATCGACATGTGATGCTCCACCGTACGATGGACATGTGACGCTCCACCATACGATGGACATGTGACGCTCCACTGTATGATGGACATGGGATGCTTTACTGTACAATGGACACGTTTTGCTCAACCGTAAGAGTGACATGCGATGCTCCACAGTACGATGGACATGGGACGCTCCATCATACGATGGAAATGTGACGCTCCACCGTACGATCGACATGCGATGCTCCACCGTATGATCGACATGTGATGCTCCACCGTACGATGGACATGGGATCCTCCATCGTACGATGGACATGCGATGCTCCACCGTACGATCGACATGCGATGCTCCACCGTACGATGGACATGCGATGTTCCATTGTACGATGGACATCTGATGCTCCACCATACGATGGACATGTGACACTCCGCTGTACGATGGACATGTGACGCTCCACCGTACGATGGACATGCGACGCTCCATCGTACGATGGACATGGGATGCTCTATCGTATGATGGACTAGCGATGCTCCACCGTAAGATGGACATGTGACGCCCCACCGTACGATGGACATGCGACGCTCCATCGTACGATGGACATGGGATGCTCCACCGTATGATGGACATGTGACGCTCTACCGTACGATGGACATGCGATGCTCCACCGTACGATGGACATGCGAGGCTCCACCGTACAATAGACATGTGACGCTCCACTGTATGATGGACATGCGATGCTTTACTGTACAATGGACACGTTACGCTCAACCGTAAGATGGACATGCGATGCTCCACAGTACGATGGACATGGGACGCTCCATCATACGATGGACATGTGATGCTCCACCATACGATCGACATGCGATGCTCCACCGTTCGATCGACATGTGATGCTCCACCGTACGATGGACATGTGACGCTCCACCATACGATGGACATGTGACGCTCCACTGTATGATGGACATGGGATGCTTTACTGTACAATGGACACGTTTTGCTCAACCGTAAGAGTGACATGCGATGCTCCACAGTACGATGGACATGGGACGCTCCATCATACGATGGAAATGTGACGCTCCACCGTACGATCGACATGCGATGCTCCACCGTATGATCGACATGTGATGCTCCACCGTACGATGGACATGGGATCCTCCATCGTACGATGGACATGCGATGCTCCACCGTACGATCGACATGCGATGCTCCACCGTACGATGGACATGCGATGTTCCATTGTACGATGGACATCTGATGCTCCACCATACGATGGACATGTGACACTCCGCTGTACGATGGACATGTGACGCTCCACCGTACGATGGACATGCGACGCTCCATCGTACGATGGACATGGGATGCTCTATCGTATGATGGACTAGCGATGCTCCACCGTAAGATGGACATGTGACGCCCCACCGTACGATGGACATGCGACGCTCCATCGTACGATGGACATGGGATGCTCCACCGTATGATGGACATGTGACGCTCTACCGTACGATGGACATGCGATGCTCCACCGTACGATGGACCTGTGATGCTCCACCATACAATGGACATCTGACGCTCCACCGTACGATAGACATGCGATGCTCCACCATACGATGGACATGTGATGCTCCACCGTACGATGGACATGCGACGCTCCACCGTACGATGGACATGCGATGCTCCACTGTACGATGGACATGTGACGCTCCACCGTATGATGGACATGCAAGGCTCCACTGTACAATGGACATGTGACGCTCCACTATACGATGGACATGCGATGCTCCACCGTATGATGGACATGCAACGCTCCATCGTACGATGGACATGTGACGCTCCACCGTACGATGGACATGCGATGCTCCACTGTACGATGGACATGTGACGCTCCACCGTACGATGGACATGTGACGCTCCACCATACGATGGACATGTGACGCTCCACTGTATGATGGACATGCGATGCTTTACTGTACAATGGACACGTTTTGCTCAACCGTAAGAGTGACATGCGATGCTCCACAGTACGATGGACATGGGACGCTCCATCATACGATGGAAATGTGACGCTCCACCGTACGATCGACATGCGATGCTCCACCGTACGATCGACATGTGATGCTCCACCGTACGATGGACATGGGATCCTCCATCGTACGATGGACATGCGATGCTCCACCGTACGATCAACATGCGATGCTCCACCGTACGATGGACATGCGATGTTCCATTGTACGATGGACATCTGATGCTCCACCATACGATAGACATGTGACACTCCGCTGTACGATGGACATGTGACGCTCCACTGTACGATGGACATGCGATGCTCCATCGTACGATGGACATGGGATGCTCTATCGTATGATGGACTAGCGATGCTCCACCATAAGATGGACATGTGACGCCCCACCGTACGATGGACATGCGATGCTCCATCGTACGATGGACATGGGATGCTCTATCGTATGATGGACTAGCGATGCTCCACCATAAGATGGACATGTGACGCCCCACCGTACGATGGACATGCGACGCTCCATCGTACGATGGACATGGGATGCTCCACCGTATGATGGACATGTGATGCTCTACCGTACGATGGACATGCGATGCTCCACCGTACGATGGACCTGTGATACTCCACCATACAATGGACATCTGATGCTCCACCGTACGATAGACATGCGATGCTCTACCATACGATGGACATGTGATGCTCCACTGTACGATGGACATGTGACGCTCCACCCTATGATGGACATGCAAGGCTCCACTGTACAATGGACATGTGACGCTCCACCGTACGATGGACATGCGATGCTCCACTGTACGATGGAAATGTGACGCTCCACCGAACGATGGACATGCAACGCTCCATCGTACGATGGGCTAGCGACGTTCCACCGTAAGATGGACATGCGAGGCTCCACCGTACGATGGACATGCGACGCTCCATCACAGGATGAACATGCGACGCTCCACCGTACGAAGGACATGCGATGCTCCACCGTACGATGGACATGCGACGCTCCACCGTACGATGGACATGCGACGCTCCATCGTACGATAGACATGTGACACTACACCGTAAGATGGACATGCGAGGCTCCACCGTACAATAGACATGTGACGCTCCACTGTATGATGGACATGCGATGCTTTACTGTACAATGGACACGTTACGCTCAACCGTAAGATGGACATGCGATGCTCCACAGTACGATGGACATGGGACGCTCCATCATACGATGGACATGTGATGCTCCACCATACGATCGACATCGTACGATGGACATGGGATGCTCCACCGTATGATGGACATGTGACGCTCTACCGTACGATGGACATGCGATGCTCCACCGTACGATGGACATGCGAGGCTCCACCGTACAATAGACATGTGACGCTCCACTGTATGATGGACATGCGATGCTTTACTGTACAATGGACACGTTACGCTCAACCGTAAGATGGACATGCGATGCTCCACAGTACGATGGACATGGGACGCTCCATCATACGATGGACATGTGATGCTCCACCATACGATCGACATGCGATGCTCCACCGTTCGATCGACATGTGATGCTCCACCGTACGATGGACATGTGACGCTCCACCATACGATGGACATGTGACGCTCCACTGTATGATGGACATGGGATGCTTTACTGTACAATGGACACGTTTTGCTCAACCGTAAGAGTGACATGCGATGCTCCACAGTACGATGGACATGGGACGCTCCATCATACGATGGAAATGTGACGCTCCACCGTACGATCGACATGCGATGCTCCACCGTATGATCGACATGTGATGCTCCACCGTACGATGGACATGGGATCCTCCATCGTACGATGGACATGCGATGCTCCACCGTACGATCGACATGCGATGCTCCACCGTACGATGGACATGCGATGTTCCATTGTACGATGGACATCTGATGCTCCACCATACGATGGACATGTGACACTCCGCTGTACGATGGACATGTGACGCTCCACCGTACGATGGACATGCGACGCTCCATCGTACGATGGACATGGGATGCTCTATCGTATGATGGACTAGCGATGCTCCACCGTAAGATGGACATGTGACGCCCCACCGTACGATGGACATGCGACGCTCCATCGTACGATGGACATGGGATGCTCCACCGTATGATGGACATGTGACGCTCTACCGTACGATGGACATGCGATGCTCCACCGTACGATGGACCTGTGATGCTCCACCATACAATGGACATCTGACGCTCCACCGTACGATAGACATGCGATGCTCCACCATACGATGGACATGTGATGCTCCACCGTACGATGGACATGCGACGCTCCACCGTACGATGGACATGCGATGCTCCACTGTACGATGGACATGTGACGCTCCACCGTATGATGGACATGCAAGGCTCCACTGTACAATGGACATGTGACGCTCCACTATACGATGGACATGCGATGCTCCACCGTATGATGGACATGCAACGCTCCATCGTACGATGGACATGTGACGCTCCACCGTACGATGGACATGCGATGCTCCACTGTACGATGGACATGTGACGCTCCACCGTACGATGGACATGTGACGCTCCACCATACGATGGACATGTGACGCTCCACTGTATGATGGACATGCGATGCTTTACTGTACAATGGACACGTTTTGCTCAACCGTAAGAGTGACATGCGATGCTCCACAGTACGATGGACATGGGACGCTCCATCATACGATGGAAATGTGACGCTCCACCGTACGATCGACATGCGATGCTCCACCGTACGATCGACATGTGATGCTCCACCGTACGATGGACATGGGATCCTCCATCGTACGATGGACATGCGATGCTCCACCGTACGATCAACATGCGATGCTCCACCGTACGATGGACATGCGATGTTCCATTGTACGATGGACATCTGATGCTCCACCATACGATAGACATGTGACACTCCGCTGTACGATGGACATGTGACGCTCCACTGTACGATGGACATGCGATGCTCCATCGTACGATGGACATGGGATGCTCTATCGTATGATGGACTAGCGATGCTCCACCATAAGATGGACATGTGACGCCCCACCGTACGATGGACATGCGATGCTCCATCGTACGATGGACATGGGATGCTCTATCGTATGATGGACTAGCGATGCTCCACCATGAGATGGACATGTGACGCCCCACCGTACGATGGACATGCGACGCTCCATCGTACGATGGACATGGGATGCTCCACCGTATGATGGACATGTGATGCTCTACCGTACGATGGACATGCGATGCTCCACCGTACGATGGACCTGTGATACTCCACCATACAATGGACATCTGATGCTCCACCGTACGATAGACATGCGATGCTCTACCATACGATGGACATGTGATGCTCCACTGTACGATGGACATGTGACGCTCCACCCTATGATGGACATGCAAGGCTCCACTGTACAATGGACATGTGACGCTCCACCGTACGATGGACATGCGATGCTCCACTGTACGATGGAAATGTGACGCTCCACCGAACGATGGACATGCAACGCTCCATCGTACGATGGGCTAGCGACGTTCCACCGTAAGATGGACATGCGAGGCTCCACCGTACGATGGACATGCGACGCTCCATCACAGGATGAACATGCGACGCTCCACCGTACGAAGGACATGCGATGCTCCACCGTACGATGGACATGCGACGCTCCACCGTACGATGGACATGCGACGCTCCATCGTACGATAGACATGTGACACTACACCGTAAGATGGACATGCGAGGCTCCACCGTACAATAGACATGTGACGCTCCACTGTATGATGGACATGCGATGCTTTACTGTACAATGGACACGTTACGCTCAACCGTAAGATGGACATGCGATGCTCCACAGTACGATGGACATGGGACGCTCCATCATACGATGGACATGTGATGCTCCACCATACGATCGACATGCGATGCTCCACCGTTCGATCGACATGTGATGCTCCACCGTACGATGGACATGTGACGCTCCACCATACGATGGACATGTGACGCTCCACTGTATGATGGACATGGGATGCTTTACTGTACAATGGACACGTTTTGCTCAACCGTAAGAGTGACATGCGATGCTCCACAGTACGATGGACATGGGACGCTCCATCATACGATGGAAATGTGACGCTCCACCGTACGATCGACATGCGATGCTCCACCGTATGATCGACATGTGATGCTCCACCGTACGATGGACATGGGATCCTCCATCGTACGATGGACATGCGATGCTCCACCGTACGATCGACATGCGATGCTCCACCGTACGATGGACATGCGATGTTCCATTGTACGATGGACATCTGATGCTCCACCATACGATGGACATGTGACACTCCGCTGTACGATGGACATGTGACGCTCCACCGTACGATGGACATGCGACGCTCCATCGTACGATGGACATGGGATGCTCTATCGTATGATGGACTAGCGATGCTCCACCGTAAGATGGACATGTGACGCCCCACCGTACGATGGACATGCGACGCTCCATCGTACGATGGACATGGGATGCTCCACCGTATGATGGACATGTGACGCTCTACCGTACGATGGACATGCGATGCTCCACCGTACGATGGACATGCGAGGCTCCACCGTACAATAGACATGTGACGCTCCACTGTATGATGGACATGCGATGCTTTACTGTACAATGGACACGTTACGCTCAACCGTAAGATGGACATGCGATGCTCCACAGTACGATGGACATGGGACGCTCCATCATACGATGGACATGTGATGCTCCACCATACGATCGACATGCGATGCTCCACCGTTCGATCGACATGTGATGCTCCACCGTACGATGGACATGTGACGCTCCACCATACGATGGACATGTGACGCTCCACTGTATGATGGACATGGGATGCTTTACTGTACAATGGACACGTTTTGCTCAACCGTAAGAGTGACATGCGATGCTCCACAGTACGATGGACATGGGACGCTCCATCATACGATGGAAATGTGACGCTCCACCGTACGATCGACATGCGATGCTCCACCGTATGATCGACATGTGATGCTCCACCGTACGATGGACATGGGATCCTCCATCGTACGATGGACATGCGATGCTCCACCGTACGATCGACATGCGATGCTCCACCGTACGATGGACATGCGATGTTCCATTGTACGATGGACATCTGATGCTCCACCATACGATGGACATGTGACACTCCGCTGTACGATGGACATGTGACGCTCCACCGTACGATGGACATGCGACGCTCCATCGTACGATGGACATGGGATGCTCTATCGTATGATGGACTAGCGATGCTCCACCGTAAGATGGACATGTGACGCCCCACCGTACGATGGACATGCGACGCTCCATCGTACGATGGACATGGGATGCTCCACCGTATGATGGACATGTGACGCTCTACCGTACGATGGACATGCGATGCTCCACCGTACGATGGACCTGTGATGCTCCACCATACAATGGACATCTGACGCTCCACCGTACGATAGACATGCGATGCTCCACCATACGATGGACATGTGACGCTCCACCGTACGATGGACATGCGACGCTCCACCGTACGATGGACATGCGATGCTCCACTGTACGATGGACATGTGACGCTCCACCGTATGATGGACATGCAAGGCTCCACTGTACAATGGACATGTGACGCTCCACTATACGATGGACATGCGATGCTCCACCGTATGATGGACATGCAACGCTCCATCGTACGATGGACATGTGACGCTCCACCGTACGATGGACATGCGATGCTCCACTGTACGATGGACATGTGACGCTCCACCGTACGATGGACATGTGACGCTCCACCATACGATGGACATGTGACGCTCCACTGTATGATGGACATGCGATGCTTTACTGTACAATGGACACGTTTTGCTCAACCGTAAGAGTGACATGCGATGCTCCACAGTACGATGGACATGGGACGCTCCATCATACGATGGAAATGTGACGCTCCACCGTACGATCGACATGCGATGCTCCACCGTATGATCGACATGTGATGCTCCACCGTACGATGGACATGGGATCCTCCATCGTACGATGGACATGCGATGCTCCACCGTATGATGGACATGTGATGCTCTACCGTACGATGGACATGTGACGCTCCACCATATGATGGACATGCAAGGCTCCACTGTACAATGGACATGTGACGCTCCACCGTACGATGGACATGCGATGCTCCACTGTACGATGGAAATGTGACGCTCCACCGAACGATGGACATGCAATGCTCCATCGTACGATGGGCTAGCGACGTTCCACCGTAAGATGGACATGCGACGCTCCATGTACGATGGACATGTGACGCTCCACCGTACGATGGACATGCGACGCTCCACTGTATGATGGACATGCGATGCTTTACTGTACAATGGACATGTGATGCTCCACCGTATGATGGACATGTGACGCTCCATCGTACGATGGACTAGCGAAGCTCCACCGTAAGGTGGACATGCGACGCTCCACAGTACGTTGGACATGGGACGCTCCATCGTACGATGGACATGTGACACTCCACCGTACGATCGACATGCAATGCTTCACAGTACCATGGACATGTGATGCTCCACCGTACGATGGACATCTAATGCTCCACCATACGATGGACATGCGATGCTCCACCGTACGATGGACATGCGATGCTCCACCGTACGATGGACATGCGACGCTCCACCGTACGATGGACATGCGATGCTCCACTGTACGATGGACATGTGACGCTCCACCGTATGATTGACATGCGAGGCTCCACTGTACGATGGACATGTGACGCTCCACCGTATGATGGACATGGGATGCTCCACCGTAGGATGGACATGTGACGCTCCACCGTACGATGGGCATGCGATGCTCCAATGTACGATGGACATGTGATGCTCCACCGTACGATGGACATGTGACGCTCCACCGTATGATGGACATGCAAGGCTCCACTGTACAATGGACATGTGACGCTCCACCGTACAATGGACATGGGATGCTCCACCGTATGATGGACATGTGACGCTCCACCGTATGATGGACATGTGACGCTCCACCGTACGATGGACATGCGACGCTCCATCGTACGATGGACATGTGACAATCCACCGTACGATGGACATCTGACGCTCCTCTGCACGATGGACAAGCGACGCTCCACTGTACGATGGACATGTGATGCTCCACCGTACGATGGACATGCGACGCTCCATCGTACGATGGACTAGCGACACTCCACCGTAAGATGGACTGGCGAGGCTCCACCGTACGATGGACATGCGACGCTCCATCGCAGGATGAACATGCGACGCTCCACCGTACGAAGGACATGCGATGCTCCACCGTACGATGGACATGCGACGCTCCACCGTACGATGGACATGCGACGCTCCATCGTACGATAGACATGTGACACTACACCGTAAGATGGACATGCGAGGCTCCACCGTACAATAGACATGCGACGCTCCACTGTATGAATGACATGCGATGTTTTACTGTACAATGGACACGTTACGCTCAACCGTAAGATGGACATGCGATGCTCCACAGTACGATGGACATGGGACGCTCCATCATACGATGGACATGTGATGCTCCACCATACGATCGACATGCGATGCTCCACCGTTCGATCGACATGTGATGCTCCACCGTACGATGGACATGTGACGCTCCACCATACGATGGACATGTGATGCTCCACTGTATGATGGACATGCGATGCTTTACTGTACAATGGACACGTTTTGCTCAACCGTAAGAGTGACATGCGATGCTCCACAGTACGATGGACATGGGACGCTCCATCATACGATGGAAATGTGACGCTCCACCGTACGATCGACATGCGATGCTCCACCGTATGATCGACATGTGATGCTCCACCGTACGATGGACATGGGATCCTCCATCGTACGATGGACATGCGATGCTCCACCGTACGATCGACATGCGATGCTCCACCGTACGATGGACATGCGATGTTCCATTGTACGATGGACATCTGATGCTCCACCATACGATGGACATGTGACACTCCGCTGTACGATGGACATGTGACGCTCCACCGTACGATGGACATGCGACGCTCCATCGTACGATGGACATGGGATGCTCTATCGTATGATGGACTAGCGATGCTCCACCGTAAGATGGACATGTGACGCCCCACAGTACGATGGACATGCGACGCTCCATCGTACGATGGACATGGGATGCTCCACCGTATGATGGACATGTGACGCTCTACCGTACGATGGACATGCGATGCTCCACCGTACGATGGACCTGTGATGCTCCACCATACAATGGACATCTGACGCTCCACCGTACGATAGACATGCGATGCTCCACCATACGATGGACATGTGACGCTCCACCGTACGATGGACATGCGACGCTCCACCGTACGATGGACATGCGATGCTCCACTGTACGATGGACATGTGACGCTCCACCGTATGATGGACATGCAAGGCTCCACTGTACAATGGACATGTGACGCTCCACTATACGATGGACATGCGATGCTCCACCGTATGATGGACATGCAACGCTCCATCGTACGATGGACATGTGACGCTCCACCGTACGATGGACATGCGATGCTCCACTGTACGATGGACATGTGACGCTCCACCGTATGATTGACATGCGACGCTATACTGTACGATGGACATGTGACGCTCCACCGTACGATGGACATGGGATGCTCCTTCGTTCGATGGACATGTGACGCTCCACCGTACGATGGACATGGGATGCTCCACCGTAAGATGGACATGTGACGCTCCACCGTACGATGGGCATGCGATGCTGAAATGTACGATGGACATGTGATGCTCCACCGTACGATGGACATGTGACGCTGCACCGTACGATGGTCATGCAAGGCTCCACTGTACAATGGACATGCGACGCTCCACCGTACGATGGACATGCGACGCTCCACCGTATGATGGACATGCGACGCTCCACTGTACGATGGACATGTGACGCTCCACCGTATGATTGACATGCGAGGCTCCACCGTACGATGGACATGCGACGCTCCACCGTACGATGGACATGCGATGCTCCACTGTACGATGGACATGTGATGCTCCACCGTATGATTGACATGCGAGACTCCACTGTACGTTGGACATGTGACGCTCCACCGTACGATGGACATGGGATGCTCCTTCGTACGATGGACATGTGACGCTCCACCGTACGATGGACATGGGATGCTCCACCGTAGGATGGACATGTGACGCTCCACCGTATGATGGACATGCAATGCTCCACTGTACAATGGACATGTGAAGCTCCACCGTACGATGGACATGGGATGCTCCACCGTATGATGGACATGTGACGCTCCACCGTATGATGGACCTGTGATGCTCCACCATACGATGGACATCTGACGCTCCACCGTACGATAGACATGCGATGCTCCACCATACGATGGACATGTGACGCTCCACCGTACGATGGACACGCGACGCTCCACCGTATGATGGACATGCAACGCTCCACCGTACGATGGACATGCGATGCTCCACTGTACGATGGACATGTGACGCTCCACCGTATGATTGACATGCGACGCTATACTGTACGATGGACATGTGACGCTCCACCGTACGATGGACATGGGATGCTCCTTCGTTCGATGGACATGTGACGCTCCACCGTACGATGGACATGGGATGCTCCACCGTAAGATGGACATGTGACGCTCCACCGTACGATGGGCATGCGATGCTGAAATGTACGATGGACATGTGATGCTCCACCGTACGATGGACATGTGACGCTGCACCGTACGATGGTCATGCAAGGCTCCACTGTACAATGGACATGTGACGCTCCACCGTATGATGGACATGCGACGCTCCACCGTATGATGGACATGCGACGCTCCACTGTACGATGGACATGTGACGCTCCACCGTATGATTGACATGCGAGGCTCCACCGTACGATGGACATGCGACGCTCCACCGTACGATGGACATGCGATGCTCCACTGTACGATGGACATGTGATGCTCCACCGTATGATTGACATGCGAGACTCCACTGTACGTTGGACATGTGACGCTCCACCGTACGATGGACATGGGATGCTCCTTCGTACGATGGACATGTGACGCTCCACCGTACGATGGACATGGGATGCTCCACCGTAGGATGGACATGTGACGCTCCACCGTATGATGGACATGCAATGCTCCACTGTACAATGGACATGTGAAGCTCCACCGTACGATGGACATGGGATGCTCCACCGTAGGATGGACATGTGACGCTCCACCGTATGATGGACCTGTGATGCTCCACCATACGATGGACATCTGACGCTCCACCGTACGATAGACATGCGATGCTCCACCATACGATGAACATGTGACGCTCCACCGTACGATGGACACGCGACGCTCCACCGTATGATGGACATGCAACGCTCCATCGTACGATGGACATGTGACGCTCCACCATACGATGGACATCTGACGCTCCACCGTACGATGGACATGCGATGCTCCACTGTACGATGGACATGTGACGCTCCACCGTATGATTGACATGCGAGGCTATACTGTACAATGGACATGTGACGCTCCACCGTACGATGGACATGGGATGCTCCTTCGTACGATGGACATGTGACGCTCCACCGTACGATGGACATGGGATGCTCCACCGTAGGATGGACATGTGACGCTCCACCATACGATGGGCATGCGATGCTCCAATGTACGATGGACATGTGATGCTCCAACGTACGATGGACATGTGACGCTCCACCGTACGACGGTCATGCAAGGCTCCACTGTACCATGGACATGTGACGCTCCACCGTACGATGGACATGCGACGCTCCACCGTACGATGGACATGCGACGCTCCACTGTACGATGGACATGTGACGCTCCACCGTATGATTGACATGCGAGGCTCCACCGTACGATGGACATGCGACGCTCCACCGTACGATGGACATGCGATGCTCCACTGTACGATGGACATGTGACGCTCCACCGTATGATTGACATGCGAGGCTCCACTGTACGATGGACATGTGACAATCCACCGTACGATGGACATCTGACGCTCCTCTGCACGATGGACAAGCGACGCTCCACTGTACGATGGACATGTGATGCTCCACCGTACGATGGACATGCGACGCTCCATCGTACGATGGACTAGCGACACTCCACCGTAAGATGGACTGGCGAGGCTCCACCGTACGATGGACATGCGACGCTCCATCGCAGGATGAACATGCGACGCTCCACCGTACGAAGGACATGCGATGCTCCACCGTACGATGGACATGCGACGCTCCACCGTACGATGGACATGCGACGCTCCATCGTACGATAGACATGTGACACTACACCGTAAGATGGACATGCGAGGCTCCACCGTACAATAGACATGCGACGCTCCACTGTATGAATGACATGCGATGTTTTACTGTACAATGGACACGTTACGCTCAACCATAAGATGGACATGCGATGCTCCACAGTACGATGGACATGGGACGCTCCATCATACGATGGACATGTGATGCTCCACCATACGATCGACATGCGATGCTCCACCGTTCGATCGACATGTGATGCTCCACCGTACGATGGACATGTGACGCTCCACCATACGATGGACATGTGATGCTCCACTGTATGATGGACATGCGATGCTTTACTGTACAATGGACACGTTTTGCTCAACCGTAAGAGTGACATGCGATGCTCCACAGTACGATGGACATGGGACGCTCCATCATACGATGGAAATGTGACGCTCCACCGTACGATCGACATGCGATGCTCCACCGTATGATCGACATGTGATGCTCCACCGTACGATGGACATGGGATCCTCCATCGTACGATGGACATGCGATGCTCCACCGTACGATCGACATGCGATGCTCCACCGTACGATGGACATGCGATGTTCCATTGTACGATGGACATCTGATGCTCCACCATACGATGGACATGTGACACTCCGCTGTACGATGGACATGTGACGCTCCACCGTACGATGGACATGCGACGCTCCATCGTACGATGGACATGGGATGCTCTATCGTATGATGGACTAGCGATGCTCCACCGTAAGATGGACATGTGACGCCCCACAGTACGATGGACATGCGACGCTCCATCGTACGATGGACATGGGATGCTCCACCGTATGATGGACATGTGACGCTCTACCGTACGATGGACATGCGATGCTCCACCGTACGATGGACCTGTGATGCTCCACCATACAATGGACATCTGACGCTCCACCGTACGATAGACATGCGATGCTCCACCATACGATGGACATGTGACGCTCCACCGTACGATGGACATGCGACGCTCCACCGTACGATGGACATGCGATGCTCCACTGTACGATGGACATGTGACGCTCCACCGTATGATGGACATGCAAGGCTCCACTGTACAATGGACATGTGACGCTCCACTATACGATGGACATGCGATGCTCCACCGTATGATGGACATGCAACGCTCCATCGTACGATGGACATGTGACGCTCCACCGTACGATGGACATGCGATGCTCCACTGTACGATGGACATGTGACGCTCCACCGTATGATTGACATGCGACGCTATACTGTACGATGGACATGTGACGCTCCACCGTACGATGGACATGGGATGCTCCTTCGTTCGATGGACATGTGACGCTCCACCGTACGATGGACATGGGATGCTCCACCGTAAGATGGACATGTGACGCTCCACCGTACGATGGGCATGCGATGCTGAAATGTACGATGGACATGTGATGCTCCACCGTACGATGGACATGTGACGCTGCACCGTACGATGGTCATGCAAGGCTCCACTGTACAATGGACATGCGACGCTCCACCGTACGATGGACATGCGACGCTCCACCGTATGATGGACATGCGACGCTCCACTGTACGATGGACATGTGACGCTCCACCGTATGATTGACATGCGAGGCTCCACCGTACGATGGACATGCGACGCTCCACCGTACGATGGACATGCGATGCTCCACTGTACGATGGACATGTGATGCTCCACCGTATGATTGACATGCGAGACTCCACTGTACGTTGGACATGTGACGCTCCACCGTACGATGGACATGGGATGCTCCTTCGTACGATGGACATGTGACGCTCCACCGTACGATGGACATGGGATGCTCCACCGTAGGATGGACATGTGACGCTCCACCGTATGATGGACATGCAATGCTCCACTGTACAATGGACATGTGAAGCTCCACCGTACGATGGACATGGGATGCTCCACCGTATGATGGACATGTGACGCTCCACCGTATGATGGACCTGTGATGCTCCACCATACGATGGACATCTGACGCTCCACCGTACGATAGACATGCGATGCTCCACCATACGATGGACATGTGACGCTCCACCGTACGATGGACACGCGACGCTCCACCGTATGATGGACATGCAACGCTCCACCGTACGATGGACATGCGATGCTCCACTGTACGATGGACATGTGACGCTCCACCGTATGATTGACATGCGAGGCTCCACTGTACGATGGACATGTGACAATCCACCGTACGATGGACATCTGACGCTCCTCTGCACGATGGACAAGCGACGCTCCACTGTACGATGGACATGTGATGCTCCACCGTACGATGGACATGCGACGCTCCATCGTACGATGGACTAGCGACACTCCACCGTAAGATGGACTGGCGAGGCTCCACCGTACGATGGACATGCGACGCTCCATCGCAGGATGAACATGCGACGCTCCACCGTACGAAGGACATGCGATGCTCCACCGTACGATGGACATGCGACGCTCCACCGTACGATGGACATGCGACGCTCCATCGTACGATAGACATGTGACACTACACCGTAAGATGGACATGCGAGGCTCCACCGTACAATAGACATGCGACGCTCCACTGTATGAATGACATGCGATGTTTTACTGTACAATGGACACGTTACGCTCAACCGTAAGATGGACATGCGATGCTCCACAGTACGATGGACATGGGACGCTCCATCATACGATGGACATGTGATGCTCCACCATACGATCGACATGCGATGCTCCACCGTTCGATCGACATGTGATGCTCCACCGTACGATGGACATGTGACGCTCCACCATACGATGGACATGTGATGCTCCACTGTATGATGGACATGCGATGCTTTACTGTACAATGGACACGTTTTGCTCAACCGTAAGAGTGACATGCGATGCTCCACAGTACGATGGACATGGGACGCTCCATCATACGATGGAAATGTGACGCTCCACCGTACGATCGACATGCGATGCTCCACCGTATGATCGACATGTGATGCTCCACCGTACGATGGACATGGGATCCTCCATCGTACGATGGACATGCGATGCTCCACCGTACGATCGACATGCGATGCTCCACCGTACGATGGACATGCGATGTTCCATTGTACGATGGACATCTGATGCTCCACCATACGATGGACATGTGACACTCCGCTGTACGATGGACATGTGACGCTCCACCGTACGATGGACATGCGACGCTCCATCGTACGATGGACATGGGATGCTCTATCGTATGATGGACTAGCGATGCTCCACCGTAAGATGGACATGTGACGCCCCACAGTACGATGGACATGCGACGCTCCATCGTACGATGGACATGGGATGCTCCACCGTATGATGGACATGTGACGCTCTACCGTACGATGGACATGCGATGCTCCACCGTACGATGGACCTGTGATGCTCCACCATACAATGGACATCTGACGCTCCACCGTACGATAGACATGCGATGCTCCACCATACGATGGACATGTGACGCTCCACCGTACGATGGACATGCGACGCTCCACCGTACGATGGACATGCGATGCTCCACTGTACGATGGACATGTGACGCTCCACCGTATGATGGACATGCAAGGCTCCACTGTACAATGGACATGTGACGCTCCACTATACGATGGACATGCGATGCTCCACCGTATGATGGACATGCAACGCTCCATCGTACGATGGACATGTGACGCTCCACCGTACGATGGACATGCGATGCTCCACTGTACGATGGACATGTGACGCTCCACCGTATGATTGACATGCGACGCTATACTGTACGATGGACATGTGACGCTCCACCGTACGATGGACATGGGATGCTCCTTCGTTCGATGGACATGTGACGCTCCACCGTACGATGGACATGGGATGCTCCACCGTAAGATGGACATGTGACGCTCCACCGTACGATGGGCATGCGATGCTGAAATGTACGATGGACATGTGATGCTCCACCGTACGATGGACATGTGACGCTGCACCGTACGATGGTCATGCAAGGCTCCACTGTACAATGGACATGCGACGCTCCACCGTACGATGGACATGCGACGCTCCACCGTATGATGGACATGCGACGCTCCACTGTACGATGGACATGTGACGCTCCACCGTATGATTGACATGCGAGGCTCCACCGTACGATGGACATGCGACGCTCCACCGTACGATGGACATGCGATGCTCCACTGTACGATGGACATGTGATGATCCACCGTATGATTGACATGCGAGACTCCACTGTACGTTGGACATGTGACGCTCCACCGTACGATGGACATGGGATGCTCCTTCGTACGATGGACATGTGACGCTCCACCGTACGATGGACATGGGATGCTCCACCGTAGGATGGACATGTGACGCTCCACCGTATGATGGACATGCAATGCTCCACTGTACAATGGACATGTGAAGCTCCACCATACGATGGACATGGGATGCTCCACCGTATGATGGACATGTGACGCTCCACCGTATGATGGACCTGTGATGCTCCACCATACGATGGACATCTGACGCTCCACCGTACGATAGACATGCGATGCTCCACCATACGATGGACATGTGACGCTCCACCGTACGATGGACACGCGACGCTCCACCGTATGATGGACATGCAACGCTCCATCGTACGATGGACATGTGACGCTCCACCATACGATGGACATCTGACGCTCCACCGTACAATGGACATGCGATGCTCCACTGTACGATGGACATGTGACGCTCCACCGTATGATTGACATGCGAGGCTATACTGTACAATGGACATGTGACGCTCCACCGTACGATGGACATGGGATGCTCCTTCGTACGATGGACATGTGACGCTCCACCGTACGATGGACATGGGATGCTCCACCGTAGGATGGACATGTGACGCTCCACCATACGATGGGCATGCGATGCTCCAATGTACGATGGACATGTGATGCTCCAACGTACGATGGACATGTGACGCTCCACCGTACGACGGTCATGCAAGGCTCCACTGTACCATGGACATGTGACGCTCCACCGTACGATGGACATGCGACGCTCCACCGTACGATGGACATGCGACGCTCCACTGTACGATGGACATGTGACGCTCCACCGTATGATTGACATGCGAGGCTCCACCGTACGATGGACATGCGACGCTCCACCGTACGATGGACATGCGATGCTCCACTGTACGATGGACATGTGACGCTCCACCGTATGATTGACATGCGAGGCTCCACTGTACGATGGACATGTGACGCTCCACCGTACGATGGACATGGGATGCTCCACTGTACGATGGACATGTGATGCTCCACCGTATGATTGACATGCGAGACTCCACTGTACGTTGGACATGTGACGCTCCACCGTACGATGGACATGGGATGCTCCTTCGTACGATGGACATGTGACGCTCCACCATACGATGGACATGGGATGCTCCACCGTAGGATGGACATGTGACGCTCCACCGTATGATGGACATGCAATGCTCCACTGTACAATGGACATGTGAAGCTCCACCGTACGATGGACATGGGATGCTCCACCGTAGGATGGACATGTGACGCTCCACCGTATGATGGACCTGTGATGCTCCACCATACGATGGACATCTGACGCTCCACCGTACGATAGACATGCGATGCTCCACCATACGATGAACATGTGACGCTCCACCGTACGATGGACACGCGACGCTCCACCGTATGATGGACATGCAACGCTCCATCGTACGATGGACATGTGACGCTCCACCATACGATGGACATCTGACGCTCCACCGTACGATGGACATGCGATGCTCCACTGTACGATGGACATGTGACGCTCCACCGTATGATTGACATGCGAGGCTATACTGTACAATGGACATGTGACGCTCCACCGTACGATGGACATGGGATGCTCCTTCGTACGATGGACATGTGACGCTCCACCGTACGATGGACATGGGATGCTCCACCGTAGGATGGACATGTGACGCTCCACCATACGATGGGCATGCGATGCTCCAATGTACGATGGACATGTGATGCTCCAACGTACGATGGACATGTGACGCTCCACCGTACGACGGTCATGCAAGGCTCCACTGTACCATGGACATGTGACGCTCCACCATACGATGGACATGCGACGCTCCACCGTACGATGGACATGCGACGCTCCACTGTACGATGGACATGTGACGCTCCACCGTATGATTGACATGCGAGGCTCCACCGTACGATGGACATGCGACGCTCCACCGTACGATGGACATGCGATGCTCCACTGTACGATGGACATGTGACGCTCCACCGTATGATTGACATGCGAGGCTCCACTGTACGATGGACATGTGACAATCCACCGTACGATGGACATCTGACGCTCCTCTGCACGATGGACAAGCGACGCTCCACTGTACGATGGACATGTGATGCTCCACCGTACGATGGACATGCGACGCTCCATCGTACGATGGACTAGCGACACTCCACCGTAAGATGGACTGGCGAGGCTCCACCGTACGATGGACATGCGACGCTCCATCGCAGGATGAACATGCGACGCTCCACCGTACGAAGGACATGCGATGCTCCACCGTACGATGGACATGCGACGCTCCACCGTACGATGGACATGCGACGCTCCATCGTACGATAGACATGTGACACTACACCGTAAGATGGACATGCGAGGCTCCACCGTACAATAGACATGCGACGCTCCACTGTATGAATGACATGCGATGTTTTACTGTACAATGGACACGTTACGCTCAACCGTAAGATGGACATGCGATGCTCCACAGTACGATGGACATGGGACGCTCCATCATACGATGGACATGTGATGCTCCACCATACGATCGACATGCGATGCTCCACCGTTCGATCGACATGTGATGCTCCACCGTACGATGGACATGTGACGCTCCACCATACGATGGACATGTGATGCTCCACTGTATGATGGACATGCGATGCTTTACTGTACAATGGACACGTTTTGCTCAACCGTAAGAGTGACATGCGATGCTCCACAGTACGATGGACATGGGACGCTCCATCATACGATGGAAATGTGACGCTCCACCGTACGATCGACATGCGATGCTCCACCGTATGATCGACATGTGATGCTCCACCGTACGATGGACATGGGATCCTCCATCGTACGATGGACATGCGATGCTCCACCGTACGATCGACATGCGATGCTCCACCGTACGATGGACATGCGATGTTCCATTGTACGATGGACATCTGATGCTCCACCATACGATGGACATGTGACACTCCGCTGTACGATGGACATGTGACGCTCCACCGTACGATGGACATGCGACGCTCCATCGTACGATGGACATGGGATGCTCTATCGTATGATGGACTAGCGATGCTCCACCGTAAGATGGACATGTGACGCCCCACAGTACGATGGACATGCGACGCTCCATCGTACGATGGACATGGGATGCTCCACCGTATGATGGACATGTGATGCTCTACCGTACGATGGACATGCGATGCTCCACCGTACGATGGACCTGTGATGCTCCACCATACAATGGACATCTGACGCTCCACCGTACGATAGACATGCGATGCTCCACCATACGATGGACATGTGACGCTCCACCGTACGATGGACATGTGACGCTCCACCGTACGATGGACATGGGATGCTCCTTCGTTCGATGGACATGTGACGCTCCACCGTACGATGGACATGGGATGCTCCACCGTAAGATGGACATGTGACGCTCCACCGTACGATGGGCATGCGATGCTGAAATGTACGATGGACATGTGATGCTCCACCGTACGATGGACATGTGACGCTGCACCGTACGATGGTCATGCAAGGCTCCACTGTACAATGGACATGTGACGCTCCACCGTATGATGGACATGCGACGCTCCACCGTATGATGGACATGCGACGCTCCACTGTACGATGGACATGTGACGCTCCACCGTATGATTGACATGCGAGGCTCCACCGTACGATGGACATGCGACGCTCCACCGTACGATGGACATGCGATGCTCCACTGTACGATGGACATGTGATGCTCCACCGTATGATTGACATGCGAGACTCCACTGTACGTTGGACATGTGACGCTCCACCGTACGATGGACATGGGATGCTCCTTCGTACGATGGACATGTGACGCTCCACCGTACGATGGACATGGGATGCTCCACCGTAGGATGGACATGTGACGCTCCACCGTATGATGGACATGCAATGCTCCACTGTACAATGGACATGTGAAGCTCCACCGTACGATGGACATGGGATGCTCCACCGTAGGATGGACATGTGACGCTCCACCGTATGATGGACCTGTGATGCTCCACCATACGATGGACATCTGACGCTCCACCGTACGATAGACATGCGATGCTCCACCATACGATGAACATGTGACGCTCCACCGTACGATGGACACGCGACGCTCCACCGTATGATGGACATGCAACGCTCCATCGTACGATGGACATGTGACGCTCCACCATACGATGGACATCTGACGCTCCACCGTACGATGGACATGCGATGCTCCACTGTACGATGGACATGTGACGCTCCACCGTATGATTGACATGCGAGGCTATACTGTACAATGGACATGTGACGCTCCACCGTACGATGGACATGGGATGCTCCTTCGTACGATGGACATGTGACGCTCCACCGTACGATGGACATGGGATGCTCCACCGTAGGATGGACATGTGACGCTCCACCATACGATGGGCATGCGATGCTCCAATGTACGATGGACATGTGATGCTCCAACGTACGATGGACATGTGACGCTCCACCGTACGACGGTCATGCAAGGCTCCACTGTACCATGGACATGTGACGCTCCACCGTACGATGGACATGCGACGCTCCACCGTACGATGGACATGCGACGCTCCACTGTACGATGGACATGTGACGCTCCACCGTATGATTGACATGCGAGGCTCCACCGTACGATGGACATGCGACGCTCCACCGTACGATGGACATGCGATGCTCCACTGTACGATGGACATGTGACGCTCCACCGTATGATTGACATGCGAGGCTCCACTGTACGATGGACATGTGACAATCCACCGTACGATGGACATCTGACGCTCCTCTGCACGATGGACAAGCGACGCTCCACTGTACGATGGACATGTGATGCTCCACCGTACGATGGACATGCGACGCTCCATCGTACGATGGACTAGCGACACTCCACCGTAAGATGGACTGGCGAGGCTCCACCGTACGATGGACATGCGACGCTCCATCGCAGGATGAACATGCGACGCTCCACCGTACGAAGGACATGCGATGCTCCACCGTACGATGGACATGCGACGCTCCACCGTACGATGGACATGCGACGCTCCATCGTACGATAGACATGTGACACTACACCGTAAGATGGACATGCGAGGCTCCACCGTACAATAGACATGCGACGCTCCACTGTATGAATGACATGCGATGTTTTACTGTACAATGGACACGTTACGCTCAACCATAAGATGGACATGCGATGCTCCACAGTACGATGGACATGGGACGCTCCATCATACGATGGACATGTGATGCTCCACCATACGATCGACATGCGATGCTCCACCGTTCGATCGACATGTGATGCTCCACCGTACGATGGACATGTGACGCTCCACCATACGATGGACATGTGATGCTCCACTGTATGATGGACATGCGATGCTTTACTGTACAATGGACACGTTTTGCTCAACCGTAAGAGTGACATGCGATGCTCCACAGTACGATGGACATGGGACGCTCCATCATACGATGGAAATGTGACGCTCCACCGTACGATCGACATGCGATGCTCCACCGTATGATCGACATGTGATGCTCCACCGTACGATGGACATGGGATCCTCCATCGTACGATGGACATGCGATGCTCCACCGTACGATCGACATGCGATGCTCCACCGTACGATGGACATGCGATGTTCCATTGTACGATGGACATCTGATGCTCCACCATACGATGGACATGTGACACTCCGCTGTACGATGGACATGTGACGCTCCACCGTACGATGGACATGCGACGCTCCATCGTACGATGGACATGGGATGCTCTATCGTATGATGGACTAGCGATGCTCCACCGTAAGATGGACATGTGACGCCCCACAGTACGATGGACATGCGACGCTCCATCGTACGATGGACATGGGATGCTCCACCGTATGATGGACATGTGACGCTCTACCGTACGATGGACATGCGATGCTCCACCGTACGATGGACCTGTGATGCTCCACCATACAATGGACATCTGACGCTCCACCGTACGATAGACATGCGATGCTCCACCATACGATGGACATGTGACGCTCCACCGTACGATGGACATGCGACGCTCCACCGTACGATGGACATGCGATGCTCCACTGTACGATGGACATGTGACGCTCCACCGTATGATGGACATGCAAGGCTCCACTGTACAATGGACATGTGACGCTCCACTATACGATGGACATGCGATGCTCCACCGTATGATGGACATGCAACGCTCCATCGTACGATGGACATGTGACGCTCCACCGTACGATGGACATGCGATGCTCCACTGTACGATGGACATGTGACGCTCCACCGTATGATTGACATGCGACGCTATACTGTACGATGGACATGTGACGCTCCACCGTACGATGGACATGGGATGCTCCTTCGTTCGATGGACATGTGACGCTCCACCGTACGATGGACATGGGATGCTCCACCGTAAGATGGACATGTGACGCTCCACCGTACGATGGGCATGCGATGCTGAAATGTACGATGGACATGTGATGCTCCACCGTACGATGGACATGTGACGCTGCACCGTACGATGGTCATGCAAGGCTCCACTGTACAATGGACATGCGACGCTCCACCGTACGATGGACATGCGACGCTCCACCGTATGATGGACATGCGACGCTCCACTGTACGATGGACATGTGACGCTCCACCGTATGATTGACATGCGAGGCTCCACCGTACGATGGACATGCGACGCTCCACCGTACGATGGACATGCGATGCTCCACTGTACGATGGACATGTGATGCTCCACCGTATGATTGACATGCGAGACTCCACTGTACGTTGGACATGTGACGCTCCACCGTACGATGGACATGGGAAGCTCCTTCGTACGATGGACATGTGACGCTCCACCGTACGATGGACATGGGATGCTCCACCGTAGGATGGACATGTGACGCTCCACCGTATGATGGACATGCAATGCTCCACTGTACAATGGACATGTGAAGCTCCACCGTACGATGGACATGGGATGCTCCACCGTATGATGGACATGTGACGCTCCACCGTATGATGGACCTGTGATGCTCCACCATACGATGGACATCTGACGCTCCACCGTACGATAGACATGCGATGCTCCACCATACGATGGACATGTGACGCTCCACCGTACGATGGACACGCGACGCTCCACCGTATGATGGACATGCAACGCTCCACCGTACGATGGACATGCGATGCTCCACTGTACGATGGACATGTGACGCTCCACCGTATGATTGACATGCGAGGCTCCACTGTACGATGGACATGTGACAATCCACCGTACGATGGACATCTGACGCTCCTCTGCACGATGGACAAGCGACGCTCCACTGTACGATGGACATGTGATGCTCCACCGTACGATGGACATGCGACGCTCCATCGTACGATGGACTAGCGACACTCCACCGTAAGATGGACTGGCGAGGCTCCACCGTACGATGGACATGCGACGCTCCATCGCAGGATGAACATGCGACGCTCCACCGTACGAAGGACATGCGATGCTCCACCGTACGATGGACATGCGACGCTCCACCGTACGATGGACATGCGACGCTCCATCGTACGATAGACATGTGACACTACACCGTAAGATGGACATGCGAGGCTCCACCGTACAATAGACATGCGACGCTCCACTGTATGAATGACATGCGATGTTTTACTGTACAATGGACACGTTACGCTCAACCGTAAGATGGACATGCGATGCTCCACAGTACGATGGACATGGGACGCTCCATCATACGATGGACATGTGATGCTCCACCATACGATCGACATGCGATGCTCCACCGTTCGATCGACATGTGATGCTCCACCGTACGATGGACATGTGACGCTCCACCATACGATGGACATGTGATGCTCCACTGTATGATGGACATGCGATGCTTTACTGTACAATGGACACGTTTTGCTCAACCGTAAGAGTGACATGCGATGCTCCACAGTACGATGGACATGGGACGCTCCATCATACGATGGAAATGTGACGCTCCACCGTACGATCGACATGCGATGCTCCACCGTATGATCGACATGTGATGCTCCACCGTACGATGGACATGGGATCCTCCATCGTACGATGGACATGCGATGCTCCACCGTACGATCGACATGCGATGCTCCACCGTACGATGGACATGCGATGTTCCATTGTACGATGGACATCTGATGCTCCACCATACGATGGACATGTGACACTCCGCTGTACGATGGACATGTGACGCTCCACCGTACGATGGACATGCGACGCTCCATCGTACGATGGACATGGGATGCTCTATCGTATGATGGACTAGCGATGCTCCACCGTAAGATGGACATGTGACGCCCCACAGTACGATGGACATGCGACGCTCCATCGTACGATGGACATGGGATGCTCCACCGTATGATGGACATGTGATGCTCTACCGTACGATGGACATGCGATGCTCCACCGTACGATGGACCTGTGATGCTCCACCATACAATGGACATCTGACGCTCCACCGTACGATAGACATGCGATGCTCCACCATACGATGGACATGTGACGCTCCACCGTACGATGGACATGCGACGCTCCACCGTACGATGGACATGCGATGCTCCACTGTACGATGGACATGTGACGCTCCACCGTATGATGGACATGCAAGGCTCCACTGTACAATGGACATGTGACGCTCCACTATACGATGGACATGCGATGCTCCACCGTATGATGGACATGCAACGCTCCATCGTACGATGGACATGTGACGCTCCACCGTACGATGGACATGCGATGCTCCACTGTACGATGGACATGTGACGCTCCACCGTATGATTGACATGCGACGCTATACTGTACGATGGACATGTGACGCTCCACCGTACGATGGACATGGGATGCTCCTTCGTTCGATGGACATGTGACGCTCCACCGTACGATGGACATGGGATGCTCCACCGTAAGATGGACATGTGACGCTCCACCGTACGATGGGCATGCGATGCTGAAATGTACGATGGACATGTGATGCTCCACCGTACGATGGACATGTGACGCTGCACCGTACGATGGTCATGCAAGGCTCCACTGTACAATGGACATGCGACGCTCCACCGTACGATGGACATGCGACGCTCCACCGTATGATGGACATGCGACGCTCCACTGTACGATGGACATGTGACGCTCCACCGTATGATTGACATGCGAGGCTCCACCGTACGATGGACATGCGACGCTCCACCGTACGATGGACATGCGATGCTCCACTGTACGATGGACATGTGACGCTCCACCGTATGATTGACATGCGAGACTCCACTGTACGTTGGACATGTGACGCTCCACCGTACGATGGACATGGGATGCTCCTTCGTACGATGGACATGTGACGCTCCACCGTACGATGGACATGGGATGCTCCACCGTAGGATGGACATGTGACGCTCCACCGTATGATGGACATGCAATGCTCCACTGTACAATGGACATGTGAAGCTCCACCGTACGATGGACATGGGATGCTCCACCGTATGATGGACATGTGACGCTCCACCGTATGATGGACCTGTGATGCTCCACCATACGATGGACATCTGACGCTCCACCGTACGATAGACATGCGATGCTCCACCATACGATGGACATGTGACGCTCCACCGTACGATGGACACGCGACGCTCCACCGTATGATGGACATGCAACGCTCCACCGTACGATGGACATGCGATGCTCCACTGTACGATGGACATGTGACGCTCCACCGTATGATTGACATGCGAGGCTCCACTGTACGATGGACATGTGACAATCCACCGTACGATGGACATCTGACGCTCCTCTGCACGATGGACAAGCGACGCTCCACTGTACGATGGACATGTGATGCTCCACCGTACGATGGACATGCGACGCTCCATCGTACGATGGACTAGCGACACTCCACCGTAAGATGGACTGGCGAGGCTCCACCGTACGATGGACATGCGACGCTCCATCGCAGGATGAACATGCGACGCTCCACCGTACGAAGGACATGCGATGCTCCACCATACGATGGACATGCGACGCTCCACCGTACGATGGACATGCGACGCTCCATCGTACGATAGACATGTGACACTACACCGTAAGATGGACATGCGAGGCTCCACCGTACAATAGACATGCGACGCTCCACTGTATGAATGACATGCGATGTTTTACTGTACAATGGACACGTTACGCTCAACCGTAAGATGGACATGCGATGCTCCACAGTACGATGGACATGGGACGCTCCATCATACGATGGACATGTGATGCTCCACCATACGATCGACATGCGATGCTCCACCGTTCGATCGACATGTGATGCTCCACCGTACGATGGACATGTGACGCTCCACCATACGATGGACATGTGATGCTCCACTGTATGATGGACATGCGATGCTTTACTGTACAATGGACACGTTTTGCTCAACCGTAAGAGTGACATGCGATGCTCCACAGTACGATGGACATGGGACGCTCCATCATACGATGGAAATGTGACGCTCCACCGTACGATCGACATGCGATGCTCCACCGTATGATCGACATGTGATGCTCCACCGTACGATGGACATGGGATCCTCCATCGTACGATGGACATGCGATGCTCCACCGTACGATCGACATGCGATGCTCCACCGTACGATGGACATGCGATGTTCCATTGTACGATGGACATCTGATGCTCCACCATACGATGGACATGTGACACTCCGCTGTACGATGGACATGTGACGCTCCACCGTACGATGGACATGCGACGCTCCATCGTACGATGGACATGGGATGCTCTATCGTATGATGGACTAGCGATGCTCCACCGTAAGATGGACATGTGACGCCCCACAGTACGATGGACATGCGACGCTCCATCGTACGATGGACATGGGATGCTCCACCGTATGATGGACATGTGACGCTCTACCGTACGATGGACATGCGATGCTCCACCGTACGATGGACCTGTGATGCTCCACCATACAATGGACATCTGACGCTCCACCGTACGATAGACATGCGATGCTCCACCATACGATGGACATGTGACGCTCCACCGTACGATGGACATGCGACGCTCCACCGTACGATGGACATGCGATGCTCCACTGTACGATGGACATGTGACGCTCCACCGTATGATGGACATGCAAGGCTCCACTGTACAATGGACATGTGACGCTCCACTATACGATGGACATGCGATGCTCCACCGTATGATGGACATGCAACGCTCCATCGTACGATGGACATGTGACGCTCCACCGTACGATGGACATGCGATGCTCCACTGTACGATGGACATGTGACGCTCCACCGTATGATTGACATGCGACGCTATACTGTACGATGGACATGTGACGCTCCACCGTACGATGGACATGGGATGCTCCTTCGTTCGATGGACATGTGACGCTCCACCGTACGATGGACATGGGATGCTCCACCGTAAGATGGACATGTGACGCTCCACCGTACGATGGGCATGCGATGCTGAAATGTACGATGGACATGTGATGCTCCACCGTACGATGGACATGTGACGCTGCACCGTACGATGGTCATGCAAGGCTCCACTGTACAATGGACATGCGACGCTCCACCGTACGATGGACATGCGACGCTCCACCGTATGATGGACATGCGACGCTCCACTGTACGATGGACATGTGACGCTCCACCGTATGATTGACATGCGAGGCTCCACCGTACGATGGACATGCGACGCTCCACCGTACGATGGACATGCGATGCTCCACTGTACGATGGACATGTGATGATCCACCGTATGATTGACATGCGAGACTCCACTGTACGTTGGACATGTGACGCTCCACCGTACGATGGACATGGGATGCTCCTTCGTACGATGGACATGTGACGCTCCACCGTACGATGGACATGGGATGCTCCACCGTAGGATGGACATGTGACGCTCCACCGTATGATGGACATGCAATGCTCCACTGTACAATGGACATGTGAAGCTCCACCATACGATGGACATGGGATGCTCCACCGTATGATGGACATGTGACGCTCCACCGTATGATGGACCTGTGATGCTCCACCATACGATGGACATCTGACGCTCCACCGTACGATAGACATGCGATGCTCCACCATACGATGGACATGTGACGCTCCACCGTACGATGGACACGCGACGCTCCACCGTATGATGGACATGCAACGCTCCATCGTACGATGGACATGTGACGCTCCACCATACGATGGACATCTGACGCTCCACCGTACAATGGACATGCGATGCTCCACTGTACGATGGACATGTGACGCTCCACCGTATGATTGACATGCGAGGCTATACTGTACAATGGACATGTGACGCTCCACCGTACGATGGACATGGGATGCTCCTTCGTACGATGGACATGTGACGCTCCACCGTACGATGGACATGGGATGCTCCACCGTAGGATGGACATGTGACGCTCCACCATACGATGGGCATGCGATGCTCCAATGTACGATGGACATGTGATGCTCCAACGTACGATGGACATGTGACGCTCCACCGTACGACGGTCATGCAAGGCTCCACTGTACCATGGACATGTGACGCTCCACCGTACGATGGACATGCGACGCTCCACCGTACGATGGACATGCGACGCTCCACTGTACGATGGACATGTGACGCTCCACCGTATGATTGACATGCGAGGCTCCACCGTACGATGGACATGCGACGCTCCACCGTACGATGGACATGCGATGCTCCACTGTACGATGGACATGTGACGCTCCACCGTATGATTGACATGCGAGGCTCCACTGTACGATGGACATGTGACGCTCCACCGTACGATGGACATGGGATGCTCCTGCATACGATGGACATGTGACGCTCCACCGTACGATGGACATGGGATGCTCCACCGTAGGATGGACATGCGATGCTCCACTGTACGATGGACATGTGACGCTCCACCGTATGATGGACATGCAAGGCTCCACTGTACAATGGACATGTGACGCTCCACTATACGATGGACATGCGATGTTCCACCGTATGATGGACATGCAACGCTCCATCGTACGGTGGACATGTGACGCTCCACCGTACGATGGACATGCGATGCTCCACTGTACGATGGACATGTGACGCTCCACCGTACGATGGACATGGGATGCTCCTTCGTTCGATGGACATGTGACGCTCCACCGTACGATGGACATGGGATGCTCCACCGTAAGATGGACATGTGACGCTCCACCGTACGATGGGCATGCGATGCTGAAATGTACGATGGACATGTGATGCTCCACCGTACGATGGACATGTGACGCTCCACCGTACGATGGTCATGCAAGGCTCCACTGTACAATGGACATGCGACGCTTCACCGTACGATGGACATGCGACGCTCCACCGTATGATGGACATGCGACGCTCCACTGTACGATGGACATGTGACGCTCCACCGTATGATTGACATGCGAGGCTCCACCGTACGATGGACATGCGACGCTCCACCGTACGATGGACATGCGATGCTCCACTGTACGATGGACATGTGATGCTCCACCGTATGATTGACATGCGAGACTCCACTGTACGTTGGACATGTGACGCTCCACCGTACGATGGACATGGGATGCTCCTTCGTACGATGGACATGTGACGCTCCACCGTACGATGGACATGGGATGCTCCACCGTAGGATGGACATGTGACGCTCCACCGTATGATGGACATGCAATGCTCCACTGTACAATGGACATGTGAAGCTCCACCGTACGATGGACATGGGATGCTCCACCGTATGATGGACATGTGACGCTCCACCGTATGATGGACATGTGACGCTCCACCGTACGATGGACATGCGACGCTCCATCGTACGATGGACATGCGACAATCCACCGTACGATGGACATCTGACGCTCCTCTGTACGATGGACAAGCGACGCTCCATCGCAGGATGGACATGCGACGCTCCACCGTACGAAGGACATGCGAGGCTCCACCGTACGATGGACATGCGACGCTCCACCGTACGATGGACATGCGACGCTCCATCGTACGATGGACATGCGACGCTCCACCGTACGATGGACATGCGATGCTCCACTGTACGATGGACATGTGACGCTCCACCGTATGATGGACATGCAAGGCTCCACTGTACAATGGACATGTGACGCTCCACTATACGATGGACATGCGATGCTCCACCGTATGATGGACATGCAACGCTCCATCGTACGATGGACATGTGACGCTCCACCGTACGATGGACATGCGATGCTCCACTGTACGATGGACATGTGACGCTCCACCGTATGATTGACATGCGAGGCTCCACTGTACGATGGACATGTGACGCTCCACCGTACGATGGACATGGGATGCTCCTGCATACGATGGACATGTGACGCTCCACCGTACGATGGACATGGGATGCTCCACCGTAGGATGGACATGTGACGCTCCATCGTATGATGGGCATGCGATGCTCCAATGTACGATGGACATGTGATGCTCCACCGTACGATGGACATGTGACGCTCCACCGTATGATGGACATGCAAGGCTCCACTGTACAATGGACATGTGACGCTCCACCGTACGATGGACATGGGATGCTCCACCGTATGATGAACATGTGACGCTCCACCGTATGATGGACATGTGACGCTCCACCGTACGATGGACATGCGACGCTCCATCGTACGATGGACATGTGACAATCCACCGTACGATGGACATCTGACGCTCCTCTGCACGATGGACAAGCGACGCTCCACTGTACGATGGACATGTGATGCTCCACCGTACGATGGACATGCGACGCTCCATCGTACGATGGACATGTGACGCTCCACCGTACGACGGTCATGCAAGGCTCCACTGTACCATGGACATGTGACGCTCCACCGTACGATGGACATGCGACGCTCCACCGTACGATGGACATGCGACGCTCCACTGTACGATGGACATGTGACGCTCCACCGTATGATTGACATGCGAGGCTCCACCGTACGATGGACATGCGACGCTCCACCGTACGATGGACATGCGATGCTCCACTGTACGATGGACATGTGACGCTCCACCGTATGATTGACATGCGAGGCTCCACTGTACGATGGACATGTGACGCTCCACCGTACGATGGACATGGGATGCTCCTGCATACGATGGACATGTGACGCTCCACCGTACGATGGACATGGGATGCTCCACCGTAGGATGGACATGCGATGCTCCACTGTACGATGGACATGTGACGCTCCACCGTATGATGGACATGCAAGGCTCCACTGTACAATGGACATGTGACGCTCCACTATACGATGGACATGCGATGTTCCACCGTATGATGGACATGCAACGCTCCATCGTACGGTGGACATGTGACGCTCCACCGTACGATGGACATGCGATGCTCCACTGTACGATGGACATGTGACGCTCCACCGTACGATGGACATGGGATGCTCCTTCGTTCGATGGACATGTGACGCTCCACCGTACGATGGACATGGGATGCTCCACCGTAAGATGGACATGTGACGCTCCACCGTACGATGGGCATGCGATGCTGAAATGTACGATGGACATGTGATGCTCCACCGTACGATGGACATGTGACGCTCCACCGTACGATGGTCATGCAAGGCTCCACTGTACAATGGACATGCGACGCTTCACCGTACGATGGACATGCGACGCTCCACCGTATGATGGACATGCGACGCTCCACTGTACGATGGACATGTGACGCTCCACCGTATGATTGACATGCGAGGCTCCACCGTACGATGGACATGCGACGCTCCACCGTACGATGGACATGCGATGCTCCACTGTACGATGGACATGTGATGCTCCACCGTATGATTGACATGCGAGACTCCACTGTACGTTGGACATGTGACGCTCCACCGTACGATGGACATGGGATGCTCCTTCGTACGATGGACATGTGACGCTCCACCGTACGATGGACATGGGATGCTCCACCGTAGGATGGACATGTGACGCTCCACCGTATGATGGACATGCAATGCTCCACTGTACAATGGACATGTGAAGCTCCACCGTACGATGGACATGGGATGCTCCACCGTATGATGGACATGTGACGCTCCACCGTATGATGGACATGTGACGCTCCACCGTACGATGGACATGCGACGCTCCATCGTACGATGGACATGCGACAATCCACCGTACGATGGACATCTGACGCTCCTCTGTACGATGGACAAGCGACGCTCCATCGCAGGATGGACATGCGACGCTCCACCGTACGAAGGACATGCGAGGCTCCACCGTACGATGGACATGCGACGCTCCACCGTACGATGGACATGCGACGCTCCATCGTACGATGGACATGCGACGCTCCACCGTACGATGGACATGCGATGCTCCACTGTACGATGGACATGTGACGCTCCACCGTATGATGGACATGCAAGGCTCCACTGTACAATGGACATGTGACGCTCCACTATACGATGGACATGCGATGCTCCACCGTATGATGGACATGCAACGCTCCATCGTACGATGGACATGTGACGCTCCACCGTACGATGGACATGCGATGCTCCACTGTACGATGGACATGTGACGCTCCACCGTATGATTGACATGCGAGGCTCCACTGTACGATGGACATGTGACGCTCCACCGTACGATGGACATGGGATGCTCCTGCATACGATGGACATGTGACGCTCCACCGTACGATGGACATGGGATGCTCCACCGTAGGATGGACATGTGACGCTCCATCGTATGATGGGCATGCGATGCTCCAATGTACGATGGACATGTGATGCTCCACCGTACGATGGACATGTGACGCTCCACCGTATGATGGACATGCAAGGCTCCACTGTACAATGGACATGTGACGCTCCACCGTACGATGGACATGGGATGCTCCACCGTATGATGAACATGTGACGCTCCACCGTATGATGGACATGTGACGCTCCACCGTACGATGGACATGCGACGCTCCATCGTACGATGGACATGTGACAATCCACCGTACGATGGACATCTGACGCTCCTCTGCACGATGGACAAGCGACGCTCCACTGTACGATGGACATGTGATGCTCCACCGTACGATGGACATGCGACGCTCCATCGTACGATGGACATGTGATGCTCCACCGTACGATGGACATGGGATGCTCCACCGTAAGATGGACATGTGACGCTCCACCGTACGATGGGCATGCGATGCTGAAATGTACGATGGACATGTGATGCTCCACCGTACGATGGACATGTGACGCTGCACCGTACGATGGTCATGCAAGGCTCCACTGTACAATGGACATGCGACGCTCCACCGTACGATGGACATGCGACGCTCCACCGTATGATGGACATGCGACGCTCCACTGTACGATGGACATGTGACGCTCCACCGTATGATTGACATGCGAGGCTCCACCGTACGATGGACATGCGACGCTCCACCGTACGATGGACATGCGATGCTCCACTGTACGATGGACATGTGATGATCCACCGTATGATTGACATGCGAGACTCCACTGTACGTTGGACATGTGACGCTCCACCGTACGATGGACATGGGATGCTCCTTCGTACGATGGACATGTGACGCTCCACCGTACGATGGACATGGGATGCTCCACCGTAGGATGGACATGTGACGCTCCACCGTATGATGGACATGCAATGCTCCACTGTACAATGGACATGTGAAGCTCCACCATACGATGGACATGGGATGCTCCACCGTATGATGGACATGTGACGCTCCACCGTATGATGGACCTGTGATGCTCCACCATACGATGGACATCTGACGCTCCACCGTACGATAGACATGCGATGCTCCACCATACGATGGACATGTGACGCTCCACCGTACGATGGACACGCGACGCTCCACCGTATGATGGACATGCAACGCTCCATCGTACGATGGACATGTGACGCTCCACCATACGATGGACATCTGACGCTCCACCGTACAATGGACATGCGATGCTCCACTGTACGATGGACATGTGACGCTCCACCGTATGATTGACATGCGAGGCTATACTGTACAATGGACATGTGACGCTCCACCGTACGATGGACATGGGATGCTCCTTCGTACGATGGACATGTGACGCTCCACCGTACGATGGACATGGGATGCTCCACCGTAGGATGGACATGTGACGCTCCACCATACGATGGGCATGCGATGCTCCAATGTACGATGGACATGTGATGCTCCAACGTACGATGGACATGTGACGCTCCACCGTACGACGGTCATGCAAGGCTCCACTGTACCATGGACATGTGACGCTCCACCGTACGATGGACATGCGACGCTCCACCGTACGATGGACATGCGACGCTCCACTGTACGATGGACATGTGACGCTCCACCGTATGATTGACATGCGAGGCTCCACCGTACGATGGACATGCGACGCTCCACCGTACGATGGACATGCGATGCTCCACTGTACGATGGACATGTGACGCTCCACCGTATGATTGACATGCGAGGCTCCACTGTACGATGGACATGTGACGCTCCACCGTACGATGGACATGGGATGCTCCTGCATACGATGGACATGTGACGCTCCACCGTACGATGGACATGGGATGCTCCACCGTAGGATGGACATGCGATGCTCCACTGTACGATGGACATGTGACGCTCCACCGTATGATGGACATGCAAGGCTCCACTGTACAATGGACATGTGACGCTCCACTATACGATGGACATGCGATGTTCCACCGTATGATGGACATGCAACGCTCCATCGTACGGTGGACATGTGACGCTCCACCGTACGATGGACATGCGATGCTCCACTGTACGATGGACATGTGACGCTCCACCGTACGATGGACATGGGATGCTCCTTCGTTCGATGGACATGTGACGCTCCACCGTACGATGGACATGGGATGCTCCACCGTAAGATGGACATGTGACGCTCCACCGTACGATGGGCATGCGATGCTGAAATGTACGATGGACATGTGATGCTCCACCGTACGATGGACATGTGACGCTCCACCGTACGATGGTCATGCAAGGCTCCACTGTACAATGGACATGCGACGCTTCACCGTACGATGGACATGCGACGCTCCACCGTATGATGGACATGCGACGCTCCACTGTACGATGGACATGTGACGCTCCACCGTATGATTGACATGCGAGGCTCCACCGTACGATGGACATGCGACGCTCCACCGTACGATGGACATGCGATGCTCCACTGTACGATGGACATGTGATGCTCCACCGTATGATTGACATGCGAGACTCCACTGTACGTTGGACATGTGACGCTCCACCGTACGATGGACATGGGATGCTCCTTCGTACGATGGACATGTGACGCTCCACCGTACGATGGACATGGGATGCTCCACCGTAGGATGGACATGTGACGCTCCACCGTATGATGGACATGCAATGCTCCACTGTACAATGGACATGTGAAGCTCCACCGTACGATGGACATGGGATGCTCCACCGTATGATGGACATGTGACGCTCCACCGTATGATGGACATGTGACGCTCCACCGTACGATGGACATGCGACGCTCCATCGTACGATGGACATGCGACAATCCACCGTACGATGGACATCTGACGCTCCTCTGTACGATGGACAAGCGACGCTCCATCGCAGGATGGACATGCGACGCTCCACCGTACGAAGGACATGCGAGGCTCCACCGTACGATGGACATGCGACGCTCCACCGTACGATGGACATGCGACGCTCCATCGTACGATGGACATGCGACGCTCCACCGTACGATGGACATGCGATGCTCCACTGTACGATGGACATGTGACGCTCCACCGTATGATGGACATGCAAGGCTCCACTGTACAATGGACATGTGACGCTCCACTATACGATGGACATGCGATGCTCCACCGTATGATGGACATGCAACGCTCCATCGTACGATGGACATGTGACGCTCCACCGTACGATGGACATGCGATGCTCCACTGTACGATGGACATGTGACGCTCCACCGTATGATTGACATGCGAGGCTCCACTGTACGATGGACATGTGACGCTCCACCGTACGATGGACATGGGATGCTCCTGCATACGATGGACATGTGACGCTCCACCGTACGATGGACATGGGATGCTCCACCGTAGGATGGACATGTGACGCTCCATCGTATGATGGGCATGCGATGCTCCAATGTACGATGGACATGTGATGCTCCACCGTACGATGGACATGTGACGCTCCACCGTATGATGGACATGCAAGGCTCCACTGTACAATGGACATGTGACGCTCCACCGTACGATGGACATGGGATGCTCCACCGTATGATGAACATGTGACGCTCCACCGTATGATGGACATGTGACGCTCCACCGTACGATGGACATGCGACGCTCCATCGTACGATGGACATGTGACAATCCACCGTACGATGGACATCTGACGCTCCTCTGCACGATGGACAAGCGACGCTCCACTGTACGATGGACATGTGATGCTCCACCGTACGATGGACATGCGACGCTCCATCGTACGATGGACATGTGATGCTCCACCGTACGATGGACATGCGACGCTCCATCGTACGATGGACTAGCGACACTCCACCGTAAGATGGACATGCGACGCTCCACCGTACGATGGACATGCGACGCTCCATCGCAGGATGGACATGCGACGCTCCACCGTACGAAGGACATGCGATGCTCCACCGTACGATGGACATGCGACGCTCCATCGCAGGATGGACATGCGACGCTCCGCCATACGAAGGACATGCGATGCTCCACCGTACGATGGACATGCGACGCTCCATCGTACGATAGACATGTGACACTCCACCGTAAGATGGACATGCGAGGCTCCACCGTACAATAGACATGCGACGCTCCACTGTATGATGGACATGCGATGCTTTACTGTACAATGGACACGTTACGCTCAACTGTAAGATGGACATGCGATGCTCCACAGTACGATGGACATGGGACGCTCCATCATACGATGGACATGTGATGCTCCACCATACGATCGACATGCGATGCTCCACCGTACGATCGACATGTGATGCTCCACCGTACGATGGACATGTGACGCTCCACCATACGATGGACATGTGACGCTCCACTGTATGATGGTCATGCGATGCTTTACTGTACAATGGACACGTTTTGCTCAACCGTAAGAGTGACATGCGATGCTCCACAGTACGATGGACATGGGACGCTCCATCATACGATGGAAATGTGATGCTCCACCGTACGATCGACATGCGATGCTCCACCGTATGATCGACATGTGATGCTCCACCGTACGATGGACATGGGATCCTCCATCGTACGATGGACATGCGATGCTCCACCGTACGATCGACATGCGATGCTCCACCGTACGATGGACATGCGATGTTCCATTGTACGATGGACATCTGATGCTCCACCATACGATGGACATGTGACACTCCGCTGTACGATGGACATGTGACGCTCCACTGTACGATGGACATGCGATGCTCCATCGTACGATGGACATGGGATGCTCTATCGTATGATGGACTAGCGATGCTCCACCATAAGATGGACATGTGACGTCCCACCGTACGATGGACATGCGACGCTCCATCGTACGATGGACATGGGATGCTCCACCGTATGATGGACATGTGATGCTCTACCGTACGATGGACATGTGACGCTCCACCATATGATGGACATGCAAGGCTCCACTGTACAATGGACATGTGACGCTCCACCGTACGATGGACATGCGATGCTCCACTGTACGATGGAAATGTGACGCTCCACCGAACGATGGACATGCAACGCTCCATCGTACGATGGGCTAGCGACGTTCCACCGTAAGATGGACATGCGACGCTCCATGTGCGATGGACATGTGACGCTCCACCGTACGATGGACATGCGACGCTCCACTGTATGATGGACATGCGATGCTTTACTGTACAATGGACAAGTGATGCTCCACCGTATGATGGACATGTGACGCTCCATCGTACGATGGACTAGCGAAGCTCCACCGTAAGGTGGACATGCGACGCTCCACAGTACGTTGGACATGGGACGCTCCATCGTACGATGGACATGTGACACTCCACCGTACGATCGACATGCAATGCTTCACAGTACCATGGACATGTGATGCTCCACTATACGATGGACATCTAATGCTCCACCATACGATGGACATGCGATGCTCCACCGTACGATGGACATGTGATGCTCCACCGTACGATGGACATGCGACGCTCCACCGTACGATGGACATGCGATGCTCCACTGTACGATGGACATGTGACGCTCCACCGTATGATTGACATGCGAGGCTCCACTGTACGATGGACATGTGACGCTCCACCGTACGATGGACATGGGATGCTCCACCGTAGGATGGACATGTGACGCTCCACCGTACGATGGGCATGCGATGCTCCAATGTACGATGGACATGTGATGCTCCACCGTACGATGGACATGTGACGCTCCACCGTATGATGGACATGCAAGGCTCCACTGTACAATGGACATGTGACGCTCCACCGTACGATGGACATGGGATGCTCCACCGTATGATGGACATGTGACGCTCCACCGTATGATGGACATGTGACGCTCCACCGTACGATGGACATGCGACGCTCCATCGTACGATGGACATGTGACAATCCACCGTACGATGGACATCTGACGCTCCTCTGCACGATGGACAAGCGACGCTCCACTGTACGATGGACATGTGATGCTCCACCGTACGATGGACATGCGACGCTCCATCGTACGATGGACTAGCGACACTCCACCGTAAGATGGACTGGCGAGGCTCCACCGTATGATGGACATGCGACGCTCCATCGCAGGATGAACATGCGACGCTCCACCGTACGAAGGACATGCGATGCTCCACCGTACGATGGACATGCGACGCTCCACCGTACGATGGACATGCGACGCTCCATCGTACGATAGACATGTGACACTACACCGTAAGATGGACATGCGAGGCTCCACCGTACAATAGACATGCGACGCTCCACTGTATGAATGACATGCGATGTTTTACTGTACAATGGACACGTTACGCTCAACCGTAAGATGGACATGCGATGCTCCACAGTACGATGGACATGGGACGCTCCATCATACGATGGACATGTGATGCTCCACCATACGATCGACATGCGATGCTCCACCGTTCGATCGACATGTGATGCTCCACCGTACGATGGACATGTGACGCTCCACCATACGATGGACATGTGATGCTCCACTGTATGATGGACATGCGATGCTTTACTGTACAATGGACACGTTTTGCTCAACCGTAAGAGTGACATGCGATGCTCCACAGTACGATGGACATGGGACGCTCCATCATACGATGGAAATGTGACGCTCCACCGTACGATCGACATGCGATGCTCCACCGTATGATCGACATGTGATGCTCCACCGTACGATGGACATGGGATCCTCCATCGTACGATGGACATGCGATGCTCCACCGTACGATCGACATGCGATGCTCCACCGTACGATGGACATGCGATGTTCCATTGTACGATGGACATCTGATGCTCCACCATACGATGCACATGTGACACTCCGCTGTACGATGGACATGTGACGCTCCACCGTACGATGGACATGCGACGCTCCATCGTACGATGGACATGGGATGCTCTATCGTATGATGGACTAGCGATGCTCCACCGTAAGATGGACATGTGACGCCCCACAGTACGATGGACATGCGACGCTCCATCGTACGATGGACATGGGATGCTCCACCGTATGATGGACATGTGACGCTCTACCGTACGATGGACATGCGATGCTCCACCGTACGATGGACCTGTGATGCTCCACCATACAATGGACATCTGACGCTCCACCGTACGATAGACATGCGATGCTCCACCATACGATGGACATGTGACGCTCCACCGTACGATGGACATGCGACGCTCCACGGTACGATGGACATGCGATGCTCCACTGTACGATGGACATGTGACGCTCCACCGTATGATTGACATGCGACGCTATACTGTACGATGGACATGTGACGCTCCACCGTACGATGGACATGGGATGCTCCTTCGTTCGATGGACATGTGACGCTCCACCGTACGATGGACATGGGATGCTCCACCGTAAGATGGACATGTGACGCTCCACCGTACGATGGGCATGCGATGCTGAAATGTACGATGGACATGTGATGCTCCACCGTACGATGGACATGTGACGCTGCACCGTACGATGGTCATGCACGGCTCCACTGTACAATGGACATGCGACGCTCCACCGTACGATGGACATGCGACGCTCCACCGTACGATGGACATGCGACGCTCCACTGTACGATGGACATGTGACGCTCCACCGTATGATTGACATGCGAGGCTCCACCGTACGATGGACATGCGACGCTCCACCGTACGATGGACATGCGATGCTCCACCGTACGATGGACATGCGATGCTCCACTGTACGATGGACATGTGATGCTCCACCGTATGATTGACATGCGAGACTCCACTGTACGTTGGACATGTGACGCTCCACCGTACGATGGACATGGGATGCTCCTTCGTACGATGGACATGTGACGCTCCACCGTACGATGGACATGGGATGCTCCACCGTAGGATGGACATGTGACGCTCCACCGTATGATGGACATGCAATGCTCCACTGTACAATGGACATGTGAAGCTCCACCGTACGATGGACATGGGATGCTCCACCGTATGATGGACATGTGACGCTCCACCGTATGATGGACCTGTGATGCTCCACCATACGATGGACATCTGACGCTCCACCGTACGATAGACATGCGATGCTCCACCATACGATGGACATGTGACGCTCCACTGTACGATGGACATGTGACGCTCCACCATATGATGGCCATGCAAGGCTCCACTGTACAATGGACATGTGACGCTCCACCGTACGATGGACACGCGACGCTCCACCGTATGATGGACATGCAACGCTCCATCGTACGATGGACATGTGACGCTCCACCATACGATGGACATCTGACGCTCCACCGTACGATGGACATGCGATGCTCCACTGTACGATGGACATGTGACGCTCCACCGTATGATTGACATGCGAGGCTATACTGTACAATGGACATGTGACGCTCCACCGTACGATGGACATGGGATGCTCCTTCGTACGATGGACATGTGACGCTCCACCGTACGATGGACATGGGATGCTCCACCGTAGGATGGACATGTGACGCTCCACCATACGATGGGCATGCGATGCTCCAATGTACGATGGACATGTGATGCTCCAACGTACGATGGACATGTGACGCTCCACCGTACGACGGTCATGCAAGGCTCCACTGTACCATGGACATGTGACGCTCCACCGTACGATGGACATGCGACGCTCCACCGTATGATGGACATGCGACGCTCCACTGTACGATGGACATGTGACGCTCCACCGTATGATTGACATGCGAGGCTCCACCGTACGATGGACATGCGATGCTCCACCGTACGATGGACATGCGATGCTCCACTGTACGATGGACATGTGACGCTCCACCGTATGATTGACATGCGAGGCTCCACTGTACGATGGACATGTGACGCTCCACCGTACGATGGACATGGGATGCTCCTGCATACGATGGACATGTGACGCTCCACCGTACGATGGACATGGGATGCTCCACCGTAGGATGGACATGTGACGCTCCACCGTACGATGGACATGCGACGCTCCACGGTACGATGGACATGCGATGCTCCACTGTACGATGGACATGTGACGCTCCACCGTATGATTGACATGCGACGCTATACTGTACGATGGACATGTGACGCTCCACCGTACGATGGACATGGGATGCTCCTTCGTTCGATGGACATGTGACGCTCCACCGTACGATGGACATGGGATGCTCCACCGTAAGATGGACATGTGACGCTCCACCGTACGATGGGCATGCGATGCTGAAATGTACGATGGACATGTGATGCTCCACCGTACGATGGACATGTGACGCTGCACCGTACGATGGTCATGCACGGCTCCACTGTACAATGGACATGCGACGCTCCACCGTACGATGGACATGCGACGCTCCACCGTACGATGGACATGCGACGCTCCACTGTACGATGGACATGTGACGCTCCACCGTATGATTGACATGCGAGGCTCCACCGTACGATGGACATGCGACGCTCCACCGTACGATGGACATGCGATGCTCCACCGTACGATGGACATGCGATGCTCCACTGTACGATGGACATGTGATGCTCCACCGTATGATTGACATGCGAGACTCCACTGTACGTTGGACATGTGACGCTCCACCGTACGATGGACATGGGATGCTCCTTCGTACGATGGACATGTGACGCTCCACCGTACGATGGACATGGGATGCTCCACCGTAGGATGGACATGTGACGCTCCACCGTATGATGGACATGCAATGCTCCACTGTACAATGGACATGTGAAGCTCCACCGTACGATGGACATGGGATGCTCCACCGTATGATGGACATGTGACGCTCCACCGTATGATGGACCTGTGATGCTCCACCATACGATGGACATCTGACGCTCCACCGTACGATAGACATGCGATGCCCCACCATACGATGGACATGTGACGCTCCACTGTACGATGGACATGTGACGCTCCACCATATGATGGCCATGCAAGGCTCCACTGTACAATGGACATGTGACGCTCCACCGTACGATGGACACGCGACGCTCCACCGTATGATGGACATGCAACGCTCCATCGTACGATGGACATGTGACGCTCCACCATACGATGGACATCTGACGCTCCACCGTACGATGGACATGCGATGCTCCACTGTACGATGGACATGTGACGCTCCACCGTATGATTGACATGCGAGGCTATACTGTACAATGGACATGTGACGCTCCACCGTACGATGGACATGGGATGCTCCTTCGTACGATGGACATGTGACGCTCCACCGTACGATGGACATGGGATGCTCCACCGTAGGATGGACATGTGACGCTCCACCATACGATGGGCATGCGATGCTCCAATGTACGATGGACATGTGATGCTCCAACGTACGATGGACATGTGACGCTCCACCGTACGACGGTCATGCAAGGCTCCACTGTACCATGGACATGTGACGCTCCACCGTACGATGGACATGCGACGCTCCACCGTATGATGGACATGCGACGCTCCACTGTACGATGGACATGTGACGCTCCACCGTATGATTGACATGCGAGGCTCCACCGTACGATGGACATGCGATGCTCCACCGTACGATGGACATGCGATGCTCCACTGTACGATGGACATGTGACGCTCCACCGTATGATTGACATGCGAGGCTCTACTGTACGATGGACATGTGACGCTCCACCGTACGATGGACATGGGATGCTCCTGCATACGATGGACATGTGACGCTCCACCGTACGATGGACATGGGATGCTCCACCGTAGGATGGACATGTGACGCTCCACCGTACGATGGGCATGCGATGCTCCAATGTACGATGGACATGTGATGCTCCACCGTACGATGGACATGTGACGCTCCACCGTATGATGGACATGCAAGGCTCCACTGTACAATGGACATGTGACGCTCCACCGTACGATGGACATGGGATGCTGCACCGTATGATGAACATGTGACGCTCCACCGTATGATGGACATGTGACGCTCCACCGTACGATGGACATGCGACGCTCCATCGTACGATGGACATGTGACAATCCACCGTACGATGGACATCTGAAGCTCCTCTGCACGATGGACAAGCGACGCTCCACTGTACGATGGACATGTGATGCTCCACCGTACGATGGACATGCGACGCTCCATCGTACGATGGACATGTGATGCTCCACCGTACGATGGACATGCGACGCTCCATCGTACGATGGACTAGCGACACTCCACCGTAAGATGGACATGCGACGCTCCACCGTACGATGGACATGGGACGCTCCATCATACGATGGACATGTGATGCTCCACCATACGATCGACATGCGATGCTCCACCGTATGATCGACATGTGATGCTCCACCGTACGATGGACATGTGACGCTCCACCGTACGATGGACATGGGATGCTCCACCGTATGATGGACATGTGACGCTCCACCGTATGATGGACATGTGACGCTCCACCGTACGATGGACATGCGACGCTCCATCGTACGATGGACATGTGACAATCCACCGTACGATGGACATCTGACGCTCCTCTGCACGATGGACAAGCGACGCTCCACTGTACGATGGACATGTGATGCTCCACCATACGATGGACATGCGACGCTCCATCGTACGATGGACTAGCGACACTCCACCGTAAGATGGACTGGCGAGGCTCCACCGTATGATGGACATGCGACGCTCCATCGCAGGATGAACATGCGACGCTCCACCGTACGAAGGACATGCGATGCTCCACCGTACGATGGACATGCGACGCTCCACCGTACGATGGACATGCGACGCTCCATCGTACGATAGACATGTGACACTACACCGTAAGATGGACATGCGAGGCTCCACCGTACAATAGACATGCGACGCTCCACTGTATGAATGACATGCGATGTTTTACTGTACAATGGACACGTTACGCTCAACCGTAAGATGGACATGCGATGCTCCACAGTACGATGGACATGGGACGCTCCATCATACGATGGACATGTGATGCTCCACCATACGATCGACATGCGATGCTCCACCGTTCGATCGACATGTGATGCTCCACCGTACGATGGACATGTGACGCTCCACCATACGATGGACATGTGATGCTCCACTGTATGATGGACATGCGATGCTTTACTGTACAATGGACACGTTTTGCTCAACCGTAAGAGTGACATGCGATGCTCCACAGTACGATGGACATGGGACGCTCCATCATACGATGGAAATGTGACGCTCCACCGTACGATCGACATGCGATGCTCCACCGTATGATCGACATGTGATGCTCCACCGTACGATGGACATGGGATCCTCCATCGTACGATGGACATGCGATGCTCCACTGTACGATCGACATGCGATGCTCCACCGTACGATGGACATGCGATGTTCCATTGTACGATGGACATCTGATGCTCCACCATACGATGGACATGTGACACTCCGCTGTACGATGGACATGTGACGCTCCACCGTACGATGGACATGCGACGCTCCATCGTACGATGGACATGGGATGCTCTATCGTATGATGGACTAGCGATGCTCCACCGTAAGATGGACATGTGACGCCCCACAGTACGATGGACATGCGACGCTCCATCGTACGATGGACATGGGATGCTCCACCGTATGATGGACATGTGACGCTCTACCGTACGATGGACATGCGATGCTCCACCGTACGATGGACCTGTGATGCTCCACCATACAATGGACATCTGACGCTCCACCGTACGATAGACATGCGATGCTCCACCATACGATGGACATGTGACGCTCCACCGTACGATGGACATGCGACGCTCCACGGTACGATGGACATGCGATGCTCCACTGTACGATGGGCATGTGACGCTCCACCGTATGATTGACATGCGACGCTATACTGTACGATGGACATGTGACGCTCCACCGTACGATGGACATGGGATGCTCCTTCGTTCGATGGACATGTGACGCTCCACCGTACGATGGACATGGGATGATCCACCGTAAGATGGACATGTGACGCTCCACCGTACGATGGGCATGCGATGCTGAAATGTACGATGGACATGTGATGCTCCACCGTACGATGGACATGTGACGCTGCACCGTACGATGGTCATGCACGGCTCCACTGTACAATGGACATGCGACGCTCCACCGTACGATGGACATGCGACGCTCCACCGTATGATGGACATGCGACGCTCCACTGTACGATGGACATGTGACGCTCCACCGTATGATTGACATGCGAGGCTCCACCGTACGATGGACATGCGACGCTCCACCGTACGATGGACATGCGATGCTCCACTGTACGATGGACATGTGATGCTCCACCGTATGATTGACATGCGAGACTCCACTGTACGTTGGACATGTGACGCTCCACCGTACGATGGACATGGGATGCTCCTTCGTACGATGGACATGTGACGCTCCACCGTACGATGGACATGGGATGCTCCACCGTAGGATGGACATGTGACGCTCCACCGTATGATGGACATGCAATGCTCCACTGTACAATGGACATGTGAAGCTCCACCGTACGATGGACATGGGATGCTCCACCGTATGATGGACATGTGACGCTCCACCGTATGATGGACCTGTGATGCTCCACCATACGATGGACATCTGACGCTCCACCGTACGATAGACATGCGATGCTCCACCATACGATGGACATGTGACGCTCCACTGTACGATGGACATGTGACGCTCCACCATATGATGGCCATGCAAGGCTCCACTGTACAATGGACATGTGACGCTCCACCGTACGATGGACACGCGACGCTCCACCGTACGATGGACATGCGACGCTCCACCGTACGATGGACATGCGACGCTCCACCGTACGATGGACATGTGACGCTCCACCGTACGATGGACATGCGATGCTCCACTGTACGATGGACATGTGATGCTCCAACGTACGATGGACATGTGACGCTCCACCGTACGACGGTCATGCAAGGCTCCACTGTACCATGGACATGTGACGCTCCACCGTACGATGGACATGCGACGCTCCACCGTATGATGGACATGCGACGCTCCACTGTACGATGGACATGTGACGCTCCACCGTATGATTGACATGCGAGGCTCCACCGTACGATGGACATGCGATGCTCCACCGTACGATGGACATGCGATGCTCCACTGTACGATGGACATCTGACGCTCCACCGTACGATGGACATGCGATGCTCCACTGTACGATGGACATGTGACGCTCCACCGTATGATTGACATGCGAGGCTATACTGTACAATGGACATGTGACGCTCCACCGTACGATGGACATGGGATGCTCCTTCGTACGATGGACATGTGACGCTCCACCGTACGATGGACATGGGATGCTCCACCGTAGGATGGACATGTGACGCTCCACCATACGATGGGCATGCGATGCTCCAATGTACGATGGACATGTGATGCTCCAACGTACGATGGACATGTGACGCTCCACCGTACGACGGTCATGCAAGGCTCCACTGTACCATGGACATGTGACGCTCCACCGTACGATGGACATGCGACGCTCCACCGTATGATGGACATGCGACGCTCCACTGTACGATGGACATGTGACGCTCCACCGTATGATTGACATGCGAGGCTCCACCGTACGATGGACATGCGATGCTCCACCGTACGATGGACATGCGATGCTCCACTGTACGATGGACATGTGACGCTCCACCGTATGATTGACATGCGAGGCTCCACTGTACGATGGACATGTGACGCTCCACCGTACGATGGACATGGGATGCTCCTGCATACGATGGACATGTGACGCTCCACCGTACGATGGACATGGGATGCTCCACCGTAGGATGGACATGTGACGCTCCACCGTACGATGGGCATGCGATGCTCCAATGTACGATGGACATGTGATGCTCCACCGTACGATGGACATGTGACGCTCCACCGTATGATGGACATGCAAGGCTCCACTGTACAATGGACATGTGACGCTCCACCGTACGATGGACATGGGATGCTCCACCGTATGATGAACATGTGACGCTCCACCGTATGATGGACATGTGACGCTCCTCCGTACGATGGACATGCGACGCTCCATCGTACGATGGACATGTGACAATCCACCGTACGATGGACATCTGAAGCTCCTCTGCACGATGGACAAGCGACGCTCCACTGTACGATGGACATGTGATGCTCCACCGTACGATGGACATGCGACGCTCCATCGTACGATGGACATGTGATGCTCCACCGTACGATGGACATGCGACGCTCCATCGTACGATGGACTAGCGACACTCCACCGTACGATGGACATGGGACGCTCCATCATACGATGGACATGTGATGCTCCACCATACGATCGACATGCGATGCTCCACCGTATGATCGACATGTGATGCTCCACCGTACGATGGACATGTGACGCTCCACCATACGATGGACATGTGACGCTCCACTGTATGATGGTCATGCGATGCTTTACTGTACAATGGACACGTTTTGCTCAACCGTAAGAGTGACATGCGATGCTCCACAGTACGATGGACATGGGACGCTCCATCATACGATGGAAATGTGACGCTCCACCGTACGATCGACATGCGATGCTCCACCGTATGATCGACATGTGATGCTCCACCGTACGATGGACATGGGATCCTCCATCGTACGATGGACATGCGATGCTCCACCGTACGATCGACATGCGATGCTCCACCGTACGATGGACATGCGATGTTCCATTGTACGATGGACATCTGATGCTCAACCATACGATGGACATGTGACACTCCGCTGTACGATGGAAATGTGACGCTCCACTGTACGATGGACATGCGATGCTCCATCGTACGATGGACATGGGATGCTCTATCGTATGATGGACTAGCGATGCTCCACCATAAGATGGACATGTGACGCCCCACCGTACGATGGACATGCGACGCTCCATCGTACGATGGACATGGGATGCTCCACCGTATGATGGACATGTGACGCTCTACCGTACGATGGACATGCGATGCTCCACCGTACGATGGACCTGTGATACTCCACCATACAATGGACATCTGACGCTCCACCGTATGATAGACATGCGATGCTCCACCATACGATGGACATGTGATGCTCCACTGTACGATGGACATGTGACGCTCCACCCTATGATGGACATGCAAGGCTCCACTGTACAATGGACATGTGACGCTCCACCGTACGATGGACATGCGATGCTCCACTGTACGATGGAAATGTGACGCTCCACCGAACGATGGACATGCAATGCTCCATCGTACGATGGGCTAGCGACGTTCCACCGTAAGATGGACATGCGACGCTCCATGTACGATGGACATGTGACGCTCCACCGTACGATGGACATGCGACGCTCCACTGTATGATGGACATGCGATGCTTTACTGTACAATGGACATGTGATGCTCCACCGTATGATGGACATGTAACGCTCCATCGTACGATGGACTAGCGAAGCTCCACCGTAAGGTGGACATGCGACGCTCCACAGTACGTTGGACATGGGACGCTCCATCGTACGATGGACATGTGACACTCCACCGTACGATCGACATGCAATGCTTCACAGTACCATGGACATGTGATGCTCCACCGTACGATGGACATCTAATGCTCCACCATACGATGGACATGCGATGCTCCACCGTACGATGGACATGTGATGCTCCACCGTACGATGGACATGCGACGCTCCACCGTACGATGGACATGCGATGCTCCACTGTACGATGGACATGTGACGCTCCACCGTATGATTGACATGCGAGGCTCCACTGTACGATGGACATGTGACGCTCCACCGTACGATGGACATGGGATGCTCCACCGTAGGATGGACATGTGACGCTCCACCGTACGATGGGCATGCGATGCTCCAATGTACGATGGACATGTGATGCTCCACCGTACGATGGACATGGGACGCTCCACCGTATGATGGACATGCAAGGCTCCACTGTACAATGGACATGTGACTCTCCACCGTACGATGGACATGGGATGCTCCACCGTATGATGGACATGTGACGCTCCACCGTATGATGGACATGTGACGCTCCACCGTACGATGGACATGCGACGCTCCATCGTACGATGGACATGTGACAATCCACCGTACGATGGACATCTGACGCTCCTCTGCACGATGGACAAGCGACGCTCCACTGTACGATGGACATGTGATGCTCCACCGTACGATGGACATGCGACGCTCCATCGTACGATGGACTAGCGACACTCCACCGTAAGATGGACATGCGAGGCTCCACCGTACGATGGACATGCGACGCTCCATCGCAGGATGAACATGCGACGCTCCACCGTACGAAGCACATGCGATGCTCCACCGTACGATGGACATGCGACGCTCCACCGTACGATGGACATGCGACGCTCCATCGTACGATAGACATGTGACACTACACCGTAAGATGGACATGCGAGGCTCCACCGTACAATAGACATGCGACGCTCCACTGTATGATGGACATGCGATGCTTTACTGTACAATGGACACGTTACGCTCAACCGTAAGATGGACATGCGATGCTCCACAGTACGATGGACATGGGACGCTCCATCATACGATGGACATGTGATGCTCCACCATACGATCGACATGCGATGCTCCACCGTTCGATCGACATGTGATGCTCCACCGTACGATGGACATGTGACGCTCCACCATACGATGGACATGTGACGCTCCACTGTATGATGGACATGCGATGCTTTACTGTACAATGGACACGTTTTGCTCAACCGTAAGAGTGAAATGCGATGCTCCACAGTACGATGGACATGGGACGCTCCATCATACGATGGAAATGTGACGCTCCACCGTACGATCGACATGCGATGCTCCACCGTATGATCGACATGTGATGCTCCACCGTACGATGGACATGGGATCCTCCATCGTACGATGGACATGCGATGCTCCACCGTACGATCGACATGCGATGCTCCACCGTACGATGGACATGCGATGTTCCATTGTACGATGGACATCTGATGCTCCACCATACGATGGACATGTGACACTCCGCTGTACGATGGACATGTGACGCTCCACCGTACGATGGACATGCGACGCTCCATCGTACGATGGACATGGGATGCTCTATCGTATGATGGACTAGCGATGCTCCACCGTAAGATGGACATGTGACGCCCCACCGTACGATGGACATGCGACGCTCCATCGTACGATGGACATGGGATGCTCCACCGTATGATGGACATGTGACGCTCTACCGTACGATGGACATGCGATGCTCCACCGTACGATGGACCTGTGATGCTCCACCATACAATGGACATCTGACGCTCCACCGTACGATAGACATGCGATGCTCCACCATACGATGGACATGTGACGCTCCACCGTACGATGGACATGCGACGCTCCACCGTACGATGGACATGCGATGCTCCACTGTACGATGGACATGTGACGCTCCACCGTATGATGGACATGCAAGGCTCCACTGTACAATGGACATGTGACGCTCCACTATACGATGGACATGCGATGCTCCACCGTATGATGGACATGCAACGCTCCATCGTACGGTGGACATGTGACGCTCCACCGTACGATGGACATGCGATGCTCCACTGTACGATGGACATGTGACGCTCCACCGTACGATGGACATGGGATGCTCCTTCGTTCGATGGACATGTGACGCTCCACCGTACGATGGACATGGGATGCTCCACCGTAAGATGGACATGTGACGCTCCACCGTACGATGGGCATGCGATGCTGAAATGTACGATGGACATGTGATGCTCCACCGTACGATGGACATGTGACGCTCCACCGTACGATGGTCATGCACGGCTCCACTGTACAATGGACATGCGACGCTTCACCGTACGATGGACATGCGACGCTCCACCGTATGATGGACATGCGACGCTCCACTGTACGATGGACATGTGACGCTCCACCGTATGATTGACATGCGAGGCTATACTGTACAATGGACATGTGACGCTCCACCGTATGATTGACATGCGAGGCTATACTGTACAATGGACATGTGACGCTCCACCGTACGATGGACATGGGATGCTCCTTCGTACGATGGACATGTGACGCTCTACCGTACGATGGACATGGGATGCTCCACCGTAGGATGGACATGTGACGCTCCACCATACGATGGGCATGCGATGCTCCAATGTACGATGGACATGTGATGCTCCAACGTACGATGGACATGTGACGCTCCACCGTACGACGGTCATGCAAGGCTCCACTGTACCATGGACATGTGACGCTCCACCGTACGATGGACATGCGACGCTCCACCGTATGATGGACATGCGACGCTCCACTGTACGATGGACATGTGACGCTCCACCGTATGATTGACATGCGAGGCTCCACCGTACGATGGACATGCGATGCTCCACCGTACGATGGACATGCGATGCTCCACTGTACGATGGACATGTGACGCTCCACCGTATGATTGACATGCGAGGCTCCACTGTACGATGGACATGTGACGCTCCACCGTACGATGGACATGGGATGCTCCTGCATACGATGGACATGTGACGCTCCACCGTACGATGGACATGGGATGCTCCACCGTAGGATGGACATGTGACGCTCCACCGTACGATGGGCATGCGATGCTCCAATGTACGATGGACATGTGATGCTCCACCGTACGATGGACATGTGACGCTCCACCGTATGATGGACATGCAAGGCTCCACTGTACAATGGACATGTGACGCTCCACCGTACGATGGACATGGGATGCTGCACCGTATGATGAACATGTGACGCTCCACCGTATGATGGACATGTGACGCTCCACCGTACGATGGACATGCGACGCTCCATCGTACGATGGACATGTGACAATCCACCGTACGATGGACATCTGAAGCTCCTCTGCACGATGGACAAGCGACGCTCCACTGTACGATGGACATGTGATGCTCCACCGTACGATGGACATGCGACGCTCCATCGTACGATGGACATGTGATGCTCCACCGTACGATGGACATGCGACGCTCCATCGTACGATGGACTAGCGACACTCCACCGTAAGATGGACATGCGACGCTCCACCGTACGATGGACATGGGACGCTCCATCATACGATGGACATGTGATGCTCCACCATACGATCGACATGCGATGCTCCACCGTATGATCGACATGTGATGCTCCACCGTACGATGGACATGTGACGCTCCACCGTACGATGGACATGGGATGCTCCACCGTATGATGGACATGTGACGCTCCACCGTATGATGGACATGTGACGCTCCACCGTACGATGGACATGCGACGCTCCATCGTACGATGGACATGTGACAATCCACCGTACGATGGACATCTGACGCTCCTCTGCACGATGGACAAGCGACGCTCCACTGTACGATGGACATGTGATGCTCCACCATACGATGGACATGCGACGCTCCATCGTACGATGGACTAGCGACACTCCACCGTAAGATGGACTGGCGAGGCTCCACCGTATGATGGACATGCGACGCTCCATCGCAGGATGAACATGCGACGCTCCACCGTACGAAGGACATGCGATGCTCCACCGTACGATGGACATGCGACGCTCCACCGTACGATGGACATGCGACGCTCCATCGTACGATAGACATGTGACACTACACCGTAAGATGGACATGCGAGGCTCCACCGTACAATAGACATGCGACGCTCCACTGTATGAATGACATGCGATGTTTTACTGTACAATGGACACGTTACGCTCAACCGTAAGATGGACATGCGATGCTCCACAGTACGATGGACATGGGACGCTCCATCATACGATGGACATGTGATGCTCCACCATACGATCGACATGCGATGCTCCACCGTTCGATCGACATGTGATGCTCCACCGTACGATGGACATGTGACGCTCCACCATACGATGGACATGTGATGCTCCACTGTATGATGGACATGCGATGCTTTACTGTACAATGGACACGTTTTGCTCAACCGTAAGAGTGACATGCGATGCTCCACAGTACGATGGACATGGGACGCTCCATCATACGATGGAAATGTGACGCTCCACCGTACGATCGACATGCGATGCTCCACCGTATGATCGACATGTGATGCTCCACCGTACGATGGACATGGGATCCTCCATCGTACGATGGACATGCGATGCTCCACCGTACGATCGACATGCGATGCTCCACCGTACGATGGACATGCGATGTTCCATTGTACGATGGACATCTGATGCTCCACCATACGATGGACATGTGACACTCCGCTGTACGATGGACATGTGACGCTCCACCGTACGATGGACATGCGACGCTCCATCGTACGATGGACATGGGATGCTCTATCGTATGATGGACTAGCGATGCTCCACCGTAAGATGGACATGTGACGCCCCACAGTACGATGGACATGCGACGCTCCATCGTACGATGGACATGGGATGCTCCACCGTATGATGGACATGTGACGCTCTACCGTACGATGGACATGCGATGCTCCACCGTACGATGGACCTGTGATGCTCCACCATACAATGGACATCTGACGCTCCACCGTACGATAGACATGCGATGCTCCACCATACGATGGACATGTGACGCTCCACCGTACGATGGACATGCGACGCTCCACCGTACGATGGACATGCGATGCTCCACTGTACGATGGACATGTGACGCTCCACCGTATGATGGACATGCAAGGCTCCACTGTACAATGGACATGTGACGCTCCACTATACGATGGACATGCGATGCTCCACCGTATGATGGACATGCAACGCTCCATCGTACGATGGACATGTGACGCTCCACCGTACGATGGACATGCGATGCTCCACTGTACGATGGACATGTGACGCTCCACCGTATGATTGACATGCGACGCTATACTGTACGATGGACATGTGACGCTCCACCGTACGATGGACATGGGATGCTCCTTCGTTCGATGGACATGTGACGCTCCACCGTACGATGGACATGGGATGCTCCACCGTAAGATGGACATGTGACGCTCCACCGTACGATGGGCATGCGATGCTGAAATGTACGATGGACATGTGATGCTCCACCGTACGATGGACATGTGACGCTGCACCGTACGATGGTCATGCAAGGCTCCACTGTACAATGGACATGCGACGCTCCACCGTACGATGGACATGCGACGCTCCACCGTATGATGGACATGCGACGCTCCACTGTACGATGGACATGTGACGCTCCACCGTATGATTGACATGCGAGGCTCCACCGTACGATGGACATGCGACGCTCCACCGTACGATGGACATGCGATGCTCCACTGTACGATGGACATGTGATGCTCCACCGTATGATTGACATGCGAGACTCCACTGTACGTTGGACATGTGACGCTCCACCGTACGATGGACATGGGATGCTCCTTCGTACGATGGACATGTGACGCTCCACCGTACGATGGACATGGGATGCTCCACCGTAGGATGGACATGTGACGCTCCACCGTATGATGGACATGCAATGCTCCACTGTACAATGGACATGTGAAGCTCCACCGTACGATGGACATGGGATGCTCCACCGTATGATGGACATGTGACGCTCCACCGTATGATGGACCTGTGATGCTCCACCATACGATGGACATCTGACGCTCCACCGTACGATAGACATGCGATGCTCCACCATACGATGGACATGTGACGCTCCACCGTACGATGGACACGCGACGCTCCACCGTATGATGGACATGCAACGCTCCACCGTACGATGGACATGCGATGCTCCACTGTACGATGGACATGTGACGCTCCACCGTATGATTGACATGCGAGGCTCCACTGTACGATGGACATGTGACAATCCACCGTACGATGGACATCTGACGCTCCTCTGCACGATGGACAAGCGACGCTCCACTGTACGATGGACATGTGATGCTCCACCGTACGATGGACATGCGACGCTCCATCGTACGATGGACTAGCGACACTCCACCGTAAGATGGACTGGCGAGGCTCCACCGTACGATGGACATGCGACGCTCCATCGCAGGATGAACATGCGACGCTCCACCGTACGAAGGACATGCGATGCTCCACCGTACGATGGACATGCGACGCTCCACCGTACGATGGACATGCGACGCTCCATCGTACGATAGACATGTGACACTACACCGTAAGATGGACATGCGAGGCTCCACCGTACAATAGACATGCGACGCTCCACTGTATGAATGACATGCGATGTTTTACTGTACAATGGACACGTTACGCTCAACCGTAAGATGGACATGCGATGCTCCACAGTACGATGGACATGGGACGCTCCATCATACGATGGACATGTGATGCTCCACCATACGATCGACATGCGATGCTCCACCGTTCGATCGACATGTGATGCTCCACCGTACGATGGACATGTGACGCTCCACCATACGATGGACATGTGATGCTCCACTGTATGATGGACATGCGATGCTTTACTGTACAATGGACACGTTTTGCTCAACCGTAAGAGTGACATGCGATGCTCCACAGTACGATGGACATGGGACGCTCCATCATACGATGGAAATGTGACGCTCCACCGTACGATCGACATGCGATGCTCCACCGTATGATCGACATGTGATGCTCCACCGTACGATGGACATGGGATCCTCCATCGTACGATGGACATGCGATGCTCCACCGTACGATCGACATGCGATGCTCCACCGTACGATGGACATGCGATGTTCCATTGTACGATGGACATCTGATGCTCCACCATACGATGGACATGTGACACTCCGCTGTACGATGGACATGTGACGCTCCACCGTACGATGGACATGCGACGCTCCATCGTACGATGGACATGGGATGCTCTATCGTATGATGGACTAGCGATGCTCCACCGTAAGATGGACATGTGACGCCCCACAGTACGATGGACATGCGACGCTCCATCGTACGATGGACATGGGATGCTCCACCGTATGATGGACATGTGACGCTCTACCGTACGATGGACATGCGATGCTCCACCGTACGATGGACCTGTGATGCTCCACCATACAATGGACATCTGACGCTCCACCGTACGATAGACATGCGATGCTCCACCATACGATGGACATGTGACGCTCCACCGTACGATGGACATGCGACGCTCCACCGTACGATGGACATGCGATGCTCCACTGTACGATGGACATGTGACGCTCCACCGTATGATGGACATGCAAGGCTCCACTGTACAATGGACATGTGACGCTCCACTATACGATGGACATGCGATGCTCCACCGTATGATGGACATGCAACGCTCCATCGTACGATGGACATGTGACGCTCCACCGTACGATGGACATGCGATGCTCCACTGTACGATGGACATGTGACGCTCCACCGTATGATTGACATGCGACGCTATACTGTACGATGGACATGTGACGCTCCACCGTACGATGGACATGGGATGCTCCTTCGTTCGATGGACATGTGACGCTCCACCGTACGATGGACATGGGATGCTCCACCGTAAGATGGACATGTGACGCTCCACCGTACGATGGGCATGCGATGCTGAAATGTACGATGGACATGTGATGCTCCACCGTACGATGGACATGTGACGCTGCACCGTACGATGGTCATGCAAGGCTCCACTGTACAATGGACATGCGACGCTCCACCGTACGATGGACATGCGACGCTCCACCGTATGATGGACATGCGACGCTCCACTGTACGATGGACATGTGACGCTCCACCGTATGATTGACATGCGAGGCTCCACCGTACGATGGACATGCGACGCTCCACCGTACGATGGACATGCGATGCTCCACTGTACGATGGACATGTGATGATCCACCGTATGATTGACATGCGAGACTCCACTGTACGTTGGACATGTGACGCTCCACCGTACGATGGACATGGGATGCTCCTTCGTACGATGGACATGTGACGCTCCACCGTACGATGGACATGGGATGCTCCACCGTAGGATGGACATGTGACGCTCCACCGTATGATGGACATGCAATGCTCCACTGTACAATGGACATGTGAAGCTCCACCATACGATGGACATGGGATGCTCCACCGTATGATGGACATGTGACGCTCCACCGTATGATGGACCTGTGATGCTCCACCATACGATGGACATCTGACGCTCCACCGTACGATAGACATGCGATGCTCCACCATACGATGGACATATGACGCTCCACCGTACGATGGACACGCGACGCTCCACCGTATGATGGACATGCAACGCTCCATCGTACGATGGACATGTGACGCTCCACCATACGATGGACATCTGACGCTCCACCGTACAATGGACATGCGATGCTCCACTGTACGATGGACATGTGACGCTCCACCGTATGATTGACATGCGAGGCTATACTGTACAATGGACATGTGACGCTCCACCGTACGATGGACATGGGATGCTCCTTCGTACGATGGACATGTGACGCTCCACCGTACGATGGACATGGGATGCTCCACCGTAGGATGGACATGTGACGCTCCACCATACGATGGGCATGCGATGCTCCAATGTACGATGGACATGTGATGCTCCAACGTACGATGGACCTGTGACGCTCCACCGTACGACGGTCATGCAAGGCTCCACTGTACCATGGACATGTGACGCTCCACCGTACGATGGACATGCGACGCTCCACCGTACGATGGACATGCGACGCTCCACTGTACGATGGACATGTGACGCTCCACCGTATGATTGACATGCGAGGCTCCACCGTACGATGGACATGCGACGCTCCACCGTACGATGGACATGCGATGCTCCACTGTACGATGGACATGTGACGCTCCACCGTATGATTGACATGCGAGGCTCCACTGTACGATGGACATGTGACGCTCCACCGTACGATGGACATGGGATGCTCCACTGTACGATGGACATGTGATGCTCCACCGTATGATTGACATGCGAGACTCCACTGTACGTTGGACATGTGACGCTCCACCGTACGATGGACATGGGATGCTCCTTCGTACGATGGACATGTGACGCTCCACCGTACGATGGACATGGGATGCTCCACCGTAGGATGGACATGTGACGCTCCACCGTATGATGGACATGCAATGCTCCACTGTACAATGGACATGTGAAGCTCCACCGTACGATGGACATGGGATGCTCCACCGTAGGATGGACATGTGACGCTCCACCGTATGATGGACCTGTGATGCTCCACCATACGATGGACATCTGACGCTCCACCGTACGATAGACATGCGATGCTCCACCATACGATGAACATGTGACGCTCCACCGTACGATGGACACGCGACGCTCCACCGTATGATGGACATGCAACGCTCCATCGTACGATGGACATGTGACGCTCCACCATACGATGGACATCTGACGCTCCACCGTACGATGGACATGCGATGCTCCACTGTACGATGGACATGTGACGCTCCACCGTATGATTGACATGCGAGGCTATACTGTACAATGGACATGTGACGCTCCACCGTACGATGGACATGGGATGCTCCTTCGTACGATGGACATGTGACGCTCCACCGTACGATGGACATGGGATGCTCCACCGTAGGATGGACATGTGACGCTCCACCATACGATGGGCATGCGATGCTCCAATGTACGATGGACATGTGATGCTCCAACGTACGATGGACATGTGACGCTCCACCGTACGACGGTCATGCAAGGCTCCACTGTACCATGGACATGTGACGCTCCACCGTACGATGGACATGCGACGCTCCACCGTACGATGGACATGCGACGCTCCACTGTACGATGGACATGTGACGCTCCACCGTATGATTGACATGCGAGGCTCCACCGTACGATGGACATGCGACGCTCCACCGTACGATGGACATGCGATGCTCCACTGTACGATGGACATGTGACGCTCCACCGTATGATTGACATGCGAGGCTCCACTGTACGATGGACATGTGACAATCCAGCGTACGATGGACATCTGACGCTCCTCTGCACGATGGACAAGCGACGCTCCACTGTACGATGGACATGTGATGCTCCACCGTACGATGGACATGCGACGCTCCATCGTACGATGGACTAGCGACACTCCACCGTAAGATGGACTGGCGAGGCTCCACCGTACGATGGACATGCGACGCTCCATCGCAGGATGAACATGCGACGCTCCACCGTACGAAGGACATGCGATGCTCCACCGTACGATGGACATGCGACGCTCCACCGTACGATGGACATGCGACGCTCCATCGTACGATAGACATGTGACACTACACCGTAAGATGGACATGCGAGGCTCCACCGTACAATAGACATGCGACGCTCCACTGTATGAATGACATGCGATGTTTTACTGTACAATGGACACGTTACGCTCAACCGTAAGATGGACATGCGATGCTCCACAGTACGATGGACATGGGACGCTCCATCATACGATGGACATGTGATGCTCCACCATACGATCGACATGCGATGCTCCACCGTTCGATCGACATGTGATGCTCCACCGTACGATGGACATGTGACGCTCCACCATACGATGGACATGTGATGCTCCACTGTATGATGGACATGCGATGCTTTACTGTACAATGGACACGTTTTGCTCAACCGTAAGAGTGACATGCGATGCTCCACAGTACGATGGACATGGGACGCTCCATCATACGATGGAAATGTGACGCTCCACCGTACGATCGACATGCGATGCTCCACCGTATGATCGACATGTGATGCTCCACCGTACGATGGACATGGGATCCTCCATCGTACGATGGACATGCGATGCTCCACCGTACGATCGACATGCGATGCTCCACCGTACGATGGACATGCGATGTTCCATTGTACGATGGACATCTGATGCTCCACCATACGATGGACATGTGACACTCCGCTGTACGATGGACATGTGACGCTCCACCGTACGATGGACATGCGACGCTCCATCGTACGATGGACATGGGATGCTCTATCGTATGATGGACTAGCGATGCTCCACCGTAAGATGGACATGTGACGCCCCACAGTACGATGGACATGCGACGCTCCATCGTACGATGGACATGGGATGCTCCACCGTATGATGGACATGTGACGCTCTACCGTACGATGGACATGCGATGCTCCACCGTACGATGGACCTGTGATGCTCCACCATACAATGGACATCTGACGCTCCACCGTACGATAGACATGCGATGCTCCACCATACGATGGACATGTGACGCTCCACCGTACGATGGACATGCGACGCTCCACCGTACGATGGACATGCGATGCTCCACTGTACGATGGACATGTGACGCTCCACCGTATGATGGACATGCAAGGCTCCACTGTACAATGGACATGTGACGCTCCACTATACGATGGACATGCGATGCTCCACCGTATGATGGACATGCAACGCTCCATCGTACGATGGACATGTGACGCTCCACCGTACGATGGACATGCGATGCTCCACTGTACGATGGACATGTGACGCTCCACCGTATGATTGACATGCGACGCTATACTGTACGATGGACATGTGACGCTCCACCGTACGATGGACATGGGATGCTCCTTCGTTCGATGGACATGTGACGCTCCACCGTACGATGGACATGGGATGCTCCACCGTAAGATGGACATGTGACGCTCCACCGTACGATGGGCATGCGATGCTGAAATGTACGATGGACATGTGATGCTCCACCGTACGATGGACATGTGACGCTGCACCGTACGATGGTCATGCAAGGCTCCACTGTACAATGGACATGCGACGCTCCACCGTACGATGGACATGCGACGCTCCACCGTATGATGGACATGCGACGCTCCACTGTACGATGGACATGTGACGCTCCACCGTATGATTGACATGCGAGGCTCCACCGTACGATGGACATGCGACGCTCCACCGTACGATGGACATGCGATGCTCCACTGTACGATGGACATGTGATGCTCCACCGTATGATTGACATGCGAGACTCCACTGTACGTTGGACATGTGACGCTCCACCGTACGATGGACATGGGATGCTCCTTCGTACGATGGACATGTGACGCTCCACCGTACGATGGACATGGGATGCTCCACCGTAGGATGGACATGTGACGCTCCACCGTATGATGGACATGCAATGCTCCACTGTACAATGGACATGTGAAGCTCCACCGTACGATGGACATGGGATGCTCCACCGTATGATGGACATGTGACGCTCCACCGTATGATGGACCTGTGATGCTCCACCATACGATGGACATCTGACGCTCCACCGTACGATAGACATGCGATGCTCCACCATACGATGGACATGTGACGCTCCACCGTACGATGGACACGCGACGCTCCACCGTATGATGGACATGCAACGCTCCACCGTACGATGGACATGCGATGCTCCACTGTACGATGGACATGTGACGCTCCACCGTATGATTGACATGCGAGGCTCCACTGTACGATGGACATGTGACAATCCACCGTACGATGGACATCTGACGCTCCTCTGCACGATGGACAAGCGACGCTCCACTGTACGATGGACATGTGATGCTCCACCGTACGATGGACATGCGACGCTCCATCGTACGATGGACTAGCGACACTCCACCGTAAGATGGACTGGCGAGGCTCCACCGTACGATGGACATGCGACGCTCCATCGCAGGATGAACATGCGACGCTCCACCGTACGAAGGACATGCGATGCTCCACCGTACGATGGACATGCGACGCTCCACCGTACGATGGACATGCGACGCTCCATCGTACGATAGACATGTGACACTACACCGTAAGATGGACATGCGAGGCTCCACCGTACAATAGACATGCGACGCTCCACTGTATGAATGACATGCGATGTTTTACTGTACAATGGACACGTTACGCTCAACCGTAAGATGGACATGCGATGCTCCACAGTACGATGGACATGGGACGCTCCATCATACGATGGACATGTGATGCTCCACCATACGATCGACATGCGATGCTCCACCGTTCGATCGACATGTGATGCTCCACCGTACGATGGACATGTGACGCTCCACCATACGATGGACATGTGATGCTCCACTGTATGATGGACATGCGATGCTTTACTGTACAATGGACACGTTTTGCTCAACCGTAAGAGTGACATGCGATGCTCCACAGTACGATGGACATGGGACGCTCCATCATACGATGGAAATGTGACGCTCCACCGTACGATCGACATGCGATGCTCCACCGTATGATCGACATGTGATGCTCCACCGTACGATGGACATGGGATCCTCCATCGTACGATGGACATGCGATGCTCCACCGTACGATCGACATGCGATGCTCCACCGTACGATGGACATGCGATGTTCCATTGTACGATGGACATCTGATGCTCCACCATACGATGGACATGTGACACTCCGCTGTACGATGGACATGTGACGCTCCACCGTACGATGGACATGCGACGCTCCATCGTACGATGGACATGGGATGCTCTATCGTATGATGGACTAGCGATGCTCCACCGTAAGATGGACATGTGACGCCCCACAGTACGATGGACATGCGACGCTCCATCGTACGATGGACATGGGATGCTCCACCGTATGATGGACATGTGACGCTCTACCGTACGATGGACATGCGATGCTCCACCGTACGATGGACCTGTGATGCTCCACCATACAATGGACATCTGACGCTCCACCGTACGATAGACATGCGATGCTCCACCATACGATGGACATGTGACGCTCCACCGTACGATGGACATGCGACGCTCCACCGTACGATGGACATGCGATGCTCCACTGTACGATGGACATGTGACGCTCCACCGTATGATGGACATGCAAGGCTCCACTGTACAATGGACATGTGACGCTCCACTATACGATGGACATGCGATGCTCCACCGTATGATGGACATGCAACGCTCCATCGTACGATGGACATGTGACGCTCCACCGTACGATGGACATGCGATGCTCCACTGTACGATGGACATGTGACGCTCCACCGTATGATTGACATGCGACGCTATACTGTACGATGGACATGTGACGCTCCACCGTACGATGGACATGGGATGCTCCTTCGTTCGATGGACATGTGACGCTCCACCGTACGATGGACATGGGATGCTCCACCGTAAGATGGACATGTGACGCTCCACCGTACGATGGGCATGCGATGCTGAAATGTACGATGGACATGTGATGCTCCACCGTACGATGGACATGTGACGCTGCACCGTACGATGGTCATGCAAGGCTCCACTGTACAATGGACATGCGACGCTCCACCGTACGATGGACATGCGACGCTCCACCGTATGATGGACATGCGACGCTCCACTGTACGATGGACATGTGACGCTCCACCGTATGATTGACATGCGAGGCTCCACCGTACGATGGACATGCGACGCTCCACCGTACGATGGACATGCGATGCTCCACTGTACGATGGACATGTGATGATCCACCGTATGATTGACATGCGAGACTCCACTGTACGTTGGACATGTGACGCTCCACCGTACGATGGACATGGGATGCTCCTTCGTACGATGGACATGTGACGCTCCACCGTACGATGGACATGGGATGCTCCACCGTAGGATGGACATGTGACGCTCCACCGTATGATGGACATGCAATGCTCCACTGTACAATGGACATGTGAAGCTCCACCATACGATGGACATGGGATGCTCCACCGTATGATGGACATGTGACGCTCCACCGTATGATGGACCTGTGATGCTCCACCATACGATGGACATCTGACGCTCCACCGTACGATAGACATGCGATGCTCCACCATACGATGGACATGTGACGCTCCACCGTACGATGGACACGCGACGCTCCACCGTATGATGGACATGCAACGCTCCATCGTACGATGGACATGTGACGCTCCACCATACGATGGACATCTGACGCTCCACCGTACAATGGACATGCGATGCTCCACTGTACGATGGACATGTGACGCTCCACCGTATGATTGACATGCGAGGCTATACTGTACAATGGACATGTGACGCTCCACCGTACGATGGACATGGGATGCTCCTTCGTACGATGGACATGTGACGCTCCACCGTACGATGGACATGGGATGCTCCACCGTAGGATGGACATGTGACGCTCCACCATACGATGGGCATGCGATGCTCCAATGTACGATGGACATGTGATGCTCCAACGTACGATGGACATGTGACGCTCCACCGTACGACGGTCATGCAAGGCTCCACTGTACCATGGACATGTGACGCTCCACCGTACGATGGACATGCGACGCTCCACCGTACGATGGACATGCGACGCTCCACTGTACGATGGACATGTGACGCTCCACCGTATGATTGACATGCGAGGCTCCACCGTACGATGGACATGCGACGCTCCACCGTACGATGGACATGCGATGCTCCACTGTACGATGGACATGTGACGCTCCACCGTATGATTGACATGCGAGGCTCCACTGTACGATGGACATGTGACGCTCCACCGTACGATGGACATGGGATGCTCCTGCATACGATGGACATGTGACGCTCCACCGTACGATGGACATGGGATGCTCCACCGTAGGATGGACATGCGATGCTCCACTGTACGATGGACATGTGACGCTCCACCGTATGATGGACATGCAAGGCTCCACTGTACAATGGACATGTGACGCTCCACTATACGATGGACATGCGATGTTCCACCGTATGATGGACATGCAACGCTCCATCGTACGGTGGACATGTGACGCTCCACCGTACGATGGACATGCGATGCTCCACTGTACGATGGACATGTGACGCTCCACCGTACGATGGACATGGGATGCTCCTTCGTTCGATGGACATGTGACGCTCCACCGTACGATGGACATGGGATGCTCCACCGTAAGATGGACATGTGACGCTCCACCGTACGATGGGCATGCGATGCTGAAATGTACGATGGACATGTGATGCTCCACCGTACGATGGACATGTGACGCTCCACCGTACGATGGTCATGCAAGGCTCCACTGTACAATGGACATGCGACGCTTCACCGTACGATGGACATGCGACGCTCCACCGTATGATGGACATGCGACGCTCCACTGTACGATGGACATGTGACGCTCCACCGTATGATTGACATGCGAGGCTCCACCGTACGATGGACATGCGACGCTCCACCGTACGATGGACATGCGATGCTCCACTGTACGATGGACATGTGATGCTCCACCGTATGATTGACATGCGAGACTCCACTGTACGTTGGACATGTGACGCTCCACCGTACGATGGACATGGGATGCTCCTTCGTACGATGGACATGTGACGCTCCACCGTACGATGGACATGGGATGCTCCACCGTAGGATGGACATGTGACGCTCCACCGTATGATGGACATGCAATGCTCCACTGTACAATGGACATGTGAAGCTCCACCGTACGATGGACATGGGATGCTCCACCGTATGATGGACATGTGACGCTCCACCGTATGATGGACATGTGACGCTCCACCGTACGATGGACATGCGACGCTCCATCGTACGATGGACATGCGACGCTCCATCGTACGATGGACATGCGACAATCCACCGTACGATGGACATCTGACGCTCCTCTGTACGATGGACAAGCGACGCTCCATCGCAGGATGGACATGCGACGCTCCACCGTACGAAGGACATGTGAGGCTCCACCGTACGATGGACATGCGACGCTCCACCGTACGATGGACATGCGACGCTCCATCGTACGATGGACATGCGACGCTCCACCGTACGATGGACATGCGATGCTCCACTGTACGATGGACATGTGACGCTCCACCGTATGATGGACATGCAAGGCTCCACTGTACAATGGACATGTGACGCTCCACTATACGATGGACATGCGATGCTCCACCGTATGATGGACATGCAACGCTCCATCGTACGATGGACATGTGACGCTCCACCGTACGATGGACATGCGATGCTCCACTGTACGATGGACATGTGACGCTCCACCGTATGATTGACATGCGAGGCTCCACTGTACGATGGACATGTGACGCTCCACCGTACGATGGACATGGGATGCTCCTGCATACGATGGACATGTGACGCTCCACCGTACGATGGACATGGGATGCTCCACCGTAGGATGGACATGTGACGCTCCATCGTATGATGGGCATGCGATGCTCCAATGTACGATGGACATGTGATGCTCCACCGTACGATGGACATGTGACGCTCCACCGTATGATGGACATGCAAGGCTCCACTGTACAATGGACATGTGACGCTCCACCGTACGATGGACATGGGATGCTCCACCGTATGATGAACATGTGACGCTCCACCGTATGATGGACATGTGACGCTCCACCGTACGATGGACATGCGACGCTCCATCGTACGATGGACATGTGACAATCCACCGTACGATGGACATCTGACGCTCCTCTGCACGATGGACAAGCGACGCTCCACTGTACGATGGACATGTGATGCTCCACCGTACGATGGACATGCGACGCTCCATCGTACGATGGACATGTGATGCTCCACCGTACGATGGACATGGGATGCTCCACCGTAAGATGGACATGTGACGCTCCACCGTACGATGGGCATGCGATGCTGAAATGTACGATGGACATGTGATGCTCCACCGTACGATGGACATGTGACGCTGCACCGTACGATGGTCATGCAAGGCTCCACTGTACAATGGACATGCGACGCTCCACCGTACGATGGACATGCGACGCTCCACCGTATGATGGACATGCGACGCTCCACTGTACGATGGACATGTGACGCTCCACCGTATGATTGACATGCGAGGCTCCACCGTACGATGGACATGCGACGCTCCACCGTACGATGGACATGCGATGCTCCACTGTACGATGGACATGTGATGATCCACCGTATGATTGACATGCGAGACTCCACTGTACGTTGGACATGTGACGCTCCACCGTACGATGGACATGGGATGCTCCTTCGTACGATGGACATGTGACGCTCCACCGTACGATGGACATGGGATGCTCCACCGTAGGATGGACATGTGACGCTCCACCGTATGATGGACATGCAATGCTCCACTGTACAATGGACATGTGAAGCTCCACCATACGATGGACATGGGATGCTCCACCGTATGATGGACATGTGACGCTCCACCGTATGATGGACCTGTGATGCTCCACCATACGATGGACATCTGACGCTCCACCGTACGATAGACATGCGATGCTCCACCATACGATGGACATGTGACGCTCCACCGTACGATGGACACGCGACGCTCCACCGTATGATGGACATGCAACGCTCCATCGTACGATGGACATGTGACGCTCCACCATACGATGGACATCTGACGCTCCACCGTACAATGGACATGCGATGCTCCACTGTACGATGGACATGTGACGCTCCACCGTATGATTGACATGCGAGGCTATACTGTACAATGGACATGTGACGCTCCACCGTACGATGGACATGGGATGCTCCTTCGTACGATGGACATGTGACGCTCCACCGTACGATGGACATGGGATGCTCCACCGTAGGATGGACATGTGACGCTCCACCATACGATGGGCATGCGATGCTCCAATGTACGATGGACATGTGATGCTCCAACGTACGATGGACATGTGACGCTCCACCGTACGACGGTCATGCAAGGCTCCACTGTACCATGGACATGTGACGCTCCACCGTACGATGGACATGCGACGCTCCACCGTACGATGGACATGCGACGCTCCACTGTACGATGGACATGTGACGCTCCACCGTATGATTGACATGCGAGGCTCCACCGTACGATGGACATGCGACGCTCCACCGTACGATGGACATGCGATGCTCCACTGTACGATGGACATGTGACGCTCCACCGTATGATTGACATGCGAGGCTCCACTGTACGATGGACATGTGACGCTCCACCGTACGATGGACATGGGATGCTCCTGCATACGATGGACATGTGACGCTCCACCGTACGATGGACATGGGATGCTCCACCGTAGGATGGACATGCGATGCTCCACTGTACGATGGACATGTGACGCTCCACCGTATGATGGACATGCAAGGCTCCACTGTACAATGGACATGTGACGCTCCACTATACGATGGACATGCGATGTTCCACCGTATGATGGACATGCAACGCTCCATCGTACGGTGGACATGTGACGCTCCACCGTACGATGGACATGCGATGCTCCACTGTACGATGGACATGTGACGCTCCACCGTACGATGGACATGGGATGCTCCTTCGTTCGATGGACATGTGACGCTCCACCGTACGATGGACATGGGATGCTCCACCGTAAGATGGACATGTGACGCTCCACCGTACGATGGGCATGCGATGCTGAAATGTACGATGGACATGTGATGCTCCACCGTACGATGGACATGTGACGCTCCACCGTACGATGGTCATGCAAGGCTCCACTGTACAATGGACATGCGACGCTTCACCGTACGATGGACATGCGACGCTCCACCGTATGATGGACATGCGACGCTCCACTGTACGATGGACATGTGACGCTCCACCGTATGATTGACATGCGAGGCTCCACCGTACGATGGACATGCGACGCTCCACCGTACGATGGACATGCGATGCTCCACTGTACGATGGACATGTGATGCTCCACCGTATGATTGACATGCGAGACTCCACTGTACGTTGGACATGTGACGCTCCACCGTACGATGGACATGGGATGCTCCTTCGTACGATGGACATGTGACGCTCCACCGTACGATGGACATGGGATGCTCCACCGTAGGATGGACATGTGACGCTCCACCGTATGATGGACATGCAATGCTCCACTGTACAATGGACATGTGAAGCTCCACCGTACGATGGACATGGGATGCTCCACCGTATGATGGACATGTGACGCTCCACCGTATGATGGACATGTGACGCTCCACCGTACGATGGACATGCGACGCTCCATCGTACGATGGACATGCGACAATCCACCGTACGATGGACATCTGACGCTCCTCTGTACGATGGACAAGCGACGCTCCATCGCAGGATGGACATGCGACGCTCCACCGTACGAAGGACATGCGAGGCTCCACCGTACGATGGACATGCGACGCTCCACCGTACGATGGACATGCGACGCTCCATCGTACGATGGACATGCGACGCTCCACCGTACGATGGACATGCGATGCTCCACTGTACGATGGACATGTGACGCTCCACCGTATGATGGACATGCAAGGCTCCACTGTACAATGGACATGTGACGCTCCACTATACGATGGACATGCGATGCTCCACCGTATGATGGACATGCAACGCTCCATCGTACGATGGACATGTGACGCTCCACCGTACGATGGACATGCGATGCTCCACTGTACGATGGACATGTGACGCTCCACCGTATGATTGACATGCGAGGCTCCACTGTACGATGGACATGTGACGCTCCACCGTACGATGGACATGGGATGCTCCTGCATACGATGGACATGTGACGCTCCACCGTACGATGGACATGGGATGCTCCACCGTAGGATGGACATGTGACGCTCCATCGTATGATGGGCATGCGATGCTCCAATGTACGATGGACATGTGATGCTCCACCGTACGATGGACATGTGACGCTCCACCGTATGATGGACATGCAAGGCTCCACTGTACAATGGACATGTGACGCTCCACCGTACGATGGACATGGGATGCTCCACCGTATGATGAACATGTGACGCTCCACCGTATGATGGACATGTGACGCTCCACCGTACGATGGACATGCGACGCTCCATCGTACGATGGACATGTGACAATCCACCGTACGATGGACATCTGACGCTCCTCTGCACGATGGACAAGCGACGCTCCACTGTACGATGGACATGTGATGCTCCACCGTACGATGGACATGCGACGCTCCATCGTACGATGGACATGTGATGCTCCACCGTACGATGGACATGCGACGCTCCATCGTACGATGGACTAGCGACACTCCACCGTAAGATGGACATGCGACGCTCCACCGTACGATGGACATGCGACGCTCCATCGCAGGATGGACATGCGACGCTCCACCGTACGAAGGACATGCGATGCTCCACCGTACGATGGACATGCGACGCTCCATCGCAGGATGGACATGCGACGCTCCGCCATACGAAGGACATGCGATGCTCCACCGTACGATGGACATGCGACGCTCCATCGTACGATAGACATGTGACACTCCACCGTAAGATGGACATGCGAGGCTCCACCGTACAATAGACATGCGACGCTCCACTGTATGATGGACATGCGATGCTTTACTGTACAATGGACACGTTACGCTCAACTGTAAGATGGACATGCGATGCTCCACAGTACGATGGACATGGGACGCTCCATCATACGATGGACATGTGATGCTCCACCATACGATCGACATGCGATGCTCCACCGTACGATCGACATGTGATGCTCCACCGTACGATGGACATGTGACGCTCCACCATACGATGGACATGTGACGCTCCACTGTATGATGGTCATGCGATGCTTTACTGTACAATGGACACGTTTTGCTCAACCGTAAGAGTGACATGCGATGCTCCACAGTACGATGGACATGGGACGCTCCATCATACGATGGAAATGTGATGCTCCACCGTACGATCGACATGCGATGCTCCACCGTATGATCGACATGTGATGCTCCACCGTACGATGGACATGGGATCCTCCATCGTACGATGGACATGCGATGCTCCACCGTACGATCGACATGCGATGCTCCACCGTACGATGGACATGCGATGTTCCATTGTACGATGGACATCTGATGCTCCACCATACGATGGACATGTGACACTCCGCTGTACGATGGACATGTGACGCTCCACTGTACGATGGACATGCGATGCTCCATCGTACGATGGACATGGGATGCTCTATCGTATGATGGACTAGCGATGCTCCACCATAAGATGGACATGTGACGTCCCACCGTACGATGGACATGCGACGCTCCATCGTACGATGGACATGGGATGCTCCACCGTATGATGGACATGTGATGCTCTACCGTACGATGGACATGTGACGCTCCACCATATGATGGACATGCAAGGCTCCACTGTACAATGGACATGTGACGCTCCACCGTACGATGGACATGCGATGCTCCACTGTACGATGGAAATGTGACGCTCCACCGAACGATGGACATGCAACGCTCCATCGTACGATGGGCTAGCGACGTTCCACCGTAAGATGGACATGCGACGCTCCATGTACGATGGACATGTGACGCTCCACCGTACGATGGACATGCGACGCTCCACTGTATGATGGACATGCGATGCTTTACTGTACAATGGACACGTGATGCTCCACCGTATGATGGACATGTGACGCTCCATCGTACGATGGACTAGCGAAGCTCCACCGTAAGGTGGACATGCGACGCTCCACAGTACGTTGGACATGGGACGCTCCATCGTACGATGGACATGTGACACTCCACCGTACGATCGACATGCAATGCTTCACAGTACCATGGACATGTGATGCTCCACTATACGATGGACATCTAATGCTCCACCATACGATGGACATGCGATGCTCCACCGTACGATGGACATGTGATGCTCCACCGTACGATGGACATGCGACGCTCCACCGTACGATGGACATGCGATGCTCCACTGTACGATGGACATGTGACGCTCCACCGTATGATTGACATGCGAGGCTCCACTGTACGATGGACATGTGACGCTCCACCGTACGATGGACATGGGATGCTCCACCGTAGGATGGACATGTGACGCTCCACCGTACGATGGGCATGCGATGCTCCAATGTACGATGGACATGTGATGCTCCACCGTACGATGGACATGTGACGCTCCACCGTATGATGGACATGCAAGGCTCCACTGTACAATGGACATGTGACGCTCCACCGTACGATGGACATGGGATGCTCCACCGTATGATGGACATGTGACGCTCCACCGTATGATGGACATGTGACGCTCCACCGTACGATGGACATGCGACGCTCCATCGTACGATGGACATGTGACAATCCACTGTACGATGGACATCTGACGCTCCTCTGCACGATGGACAAGCGACGCTCCACTGTACGATGGACATGTGATGCTCCACCGTACGATGGACATGCGACGCTCCATCGTACGATGGACTAGCGACACTCCACCGTAAGATGGACTGGCGAGGCTCCACCGTATGATGGACATGCGACGCTCCATCGCAGGATGAACATGCGACGCTCCACCGTACGAAGGACATGCGATGCTCCACCGTACGATGGACATGCGACGCTCCACCGTACGATGGACATGCGACGCTCCATCGTACGATAGACATGTGACACTACACCGTAAGATGGACATGCGAGGCTCCACCGTACAATAGACATGCGACGCTCCACTGTATGAATGACATGCGATGTTTTACTGTACAATGGACACGTTACGCTCAACCGTAAGATGGACATGCGATGCTCCACAGTACGATGGACATGGGACGCTCCATCATACGATGGACATGTGATGCTCCACCATACGATCGACATGCGATGCTCCACCGTTCGATCGACATGTGATGCTCCACCGTACGATGGACATGTGACGCTCCACCATACGATGGACATGTGATGCTCCACTGTATGATGGACATGCGATGCTTTACTGTACAATGGACACGTTTTGCTCAACCGTAAGAGTGACATGCGATGCTCCACAGTACGATGGACATGGGACGCTCCATCATACGATGGAAATGTGACGCTCCACCGTACGATCGACATGCGATGCTCCACCGTATGATCGACATGTGATGCTCCACCGTACGATGGACATGGGATCCTCCATCGTACGATGGACATGCGATGCTCCACCGTACGATCGACATGCGATGCTCCACCGTACGATGGACATGCGATGTTCCATTGTACGATGGACATCTGATGCTCCACCATACGATGCACATGTGACACTCCGCTGTACGATGGACATGTGACGCTCCACCGTACGATGGACATGCGACGCTCCATCGTACGATGGACATGGGATGCTCTATCGTATGATGGACTAGCGATGCTCCACCGTAAGATGGACATGTGACGCCCCACAGTACGATGGACATGCGACGCTCCATCGTACGATGGACATGGGATGCTCCACCGTATGATGGACATGTGACGCTCTACCGTACGATGGACATGCGATGCTCCACCGTACGATGGACCTGTGATGCTCCACCATACAATGGACATCTGACGCTCCACCGTACGATAGACATGCGATGCTCCACCATACGATGGACATGTGACGCTCCACCGTACGATGGACATGCGACGCTCCACGGTACGATGGACATGCGATGCTCCACTGTACGATGGACATGTGACGCTCCACCGTATGATTGACATGCGACGCTATACTGTACGATGGACATGTGACGCTCCACCGTACGATGGACATGGGATGCTCCTTCGTTCGATGGACATGTGACGCTCCACCGTACGATGGACATGGGATGCTCCACCGTAAGATGGACATGTGACGCTCCACCGTACGATGGGCATGCGATGCTGAAATGTACGATGGACATGTGATGCTCCACCGTACGATGGACATGTGACGCTGCACCGTACGATGGTCATGCACGGCTCCACTGTACAATGGACATGCGACGCTCCACCGTACGATGGACATGCGACGCTCCACCGTACGATGGACATGCGACGCTCCACTGTACGATGGACATGTGACGCTCCACCGTATGATTGACATGCGAGGCTCCACCGTACGATGGACATGCGACGCTCCACCGTACGATGGACATGCGATGCTCCACCGTACGATGGACATGCGATGCTCCACGGTACGATGGACATGTGATGCTCCACCGTATGATTGACATGCGAGACTCCACTGTACGTTGGACATGTGACGCTCCACCGTACGATGGACATGGGATGCTCCTTCGTACGATGGACATGTGACGCTCCACCGTACGATGGACATGGGATGCTCCACCGTAGGATGGACATGTGACGCTCCACCGTATGATGGACATGCAATGCTCCACTGTACAATGGACATGTGAAGCTCCACCGTACGATGGACATGGGATGCTCCACCGTATGATGGACATGTGACGCTCCACCGTATGATGGACCTGTGATGCTCCACCATACGATGGACATCTGACGCTCCACCGTACGATAGACATGCGATGCTCCACCATACGATGGACATGTGACGCTCCACTGTACGATGGACATGTGACGCTCCACCATATGATGGCCATGCAAGGCTCCACTGTACAATGGACATGTGACGCTCCACCGTACGATGGACACGCGACGCTCCACCGTATGATGGACATGCAACGCTCCATCGTACGATGGACATGTGACGCTCCACCATACGATGGACATCTGACGCTCCACCGTACGATGGACATGCGATGCTCCACTGTACGATGGACATGTGACGCTCCACCGTATGATTGACATGCGAGGCTATACTGTACAATGGACATGTGACGCTCCACCGTACGATGGACATGGGATGCTCCTTCGTACGATGGACATGTGACGCTCCACCGTACGATGGACATGGGATGCTCCACCGTAGGATGGACATGTGACGCTCCACCATACGATGGGCATGCGATGCTCCAATGTACGATGGACATGTGATGCTCCAACGTACGATGGACATGTGACGCTCCACCGTACGACGGTCATGCAAGGCTCCACTGTACCATGGACATGTGACGCTCCACCGTACGATGGACATGCGACGCTCCACCGTATGATGGACATGCGACGCTCCACTGTACGATGGACATGTGACGCTCCACCGTATGATTGACATGCGAGGCTCCACCGTACGATGGACATGCGATGCTCCACCGTACGATGGACATGCGATGCTCCACTGTACGATGGACATGTGACGCTCCACCGTATGATTGACATGCGAGGCTCCACTGTACGATGGACATGTGACGCTCCACCGTACGATGGACATGGGATGCTCCTGCATACGATGGACATGTGACGCTCCACCGTACGATGGACATGGGATGCTCCACCGTAGGATGGACATGTGACGCTCCACCGTACGATGGACATGCGACGCTCCACGGTACGATGGACATGCGATGCTCCACTGTACGATGGACATGTGACGCTCCACCGTATGATTGACATGCGACGCTATACTGTACGATGGACATGTGACGCTCCACCGTACGATGGACATGGGATGCTCCTTCGTTCGATGGACATGTGACGCTCCACCGTACGATGGACATGGGATGCTCCACCGTAAGATGGACATGTGACGCTCCACCGTACGATGGGCATGCGATGCTGAAATGTACGATGGACATGTGATGCTCCACCGTACGATGGACATGTGACGCTGCACCGTACGATGGTCATGCACGGCTCCACTGTACAATGGACATGCGACGCTCCACCGTACGATGGACATGCGACGCTCCACCGTACGATGGACATGCGACGCTCCACTGTACGATGGACATGTGACGCTCCACCGTATGATTGACATGCGAGGCTCCACCGTACGATGGACATGCGACGCTCCACCGTACGATGGACATGCGATGCTCCACCGTACGATGGACATGCGATGCTCCACTGTACGATGGACATGTGATGCTCCACCGTATGATTGACATGCGAGACTCCACTGTACGTTGGACATGTGACGCTCCACCGTACGATGGACATGGGATGCTCCTTCGTACGATGGACATGTGACGCTCCACCGTACGATGGACATGGGATGCTCCACCGTAGGATGGACATGTGACGCTCCACCGTATGATGGACATGCAATGCTCCACTGTACAATGGACATGTGAAGCTCCACCGTACGATGGACATGGGATGCTCCACCGTATGATGGACATGTGACGCTCCACCGTATGATGGACCTGTGATGCTCCACCATACGATGGACATCTGACGCTCCACCGTACGATAGACATGCGATGCCCCACCATACGATGGACATGTGACGCTCCACTGTACGATGGACATGTGACGCTCCACCATATGATGGCCATGCAAGGCTCCACTGTACAATGGACATGTGACGCTCCACCGTACGATGGACACGCGACGCTCCACCGTATGATGGACATGCAACGCTCCATCGTACGATGGACATGTGACGCTCCACCATACGATGGACATCTGACGCTCCACCGTACGATGGACATGCGATGCTCCACTGTACGATGGACATGTGACGCTCCACCGTATGATTGACATGCGAGGCTATACTGTACAATGGACATGTGACGCTCCACCGTACGATGGACATGGGATGCTCCTTCGTACGATGGACATGTGACGCTCCACCGTACGATGGACATGGGATGCTCCACCGTAGGATGGACATGTGACGCTCCACCATACGATGGGCATGCGATGCTCCAATGTACGATGGACATGTGATGCTCCAACGTACGATGGACATGTGACGCTCCACCGTACGACGGTCATGCAAGGCTCCACTGTACCATGGACATGTGACGCTCCACCGTACGATGGACATGCGACGCTCCACCGTATGATGGACATGCGATGCTCCACTGTACGATGGACATGTGACGCTCCACCGTATGATTGACATGCGAGGCTCCACCGTACGATGGACATGCGATGCTCCACCGTACGATGGACATGCGATGCTCCACTGTACGATGGACATGTGACGCTCCACCGTATGATTGACATGCGAGGCTCCACTGTACGATGGACATGTGACGCTCCACCGTACGATGGACATGGGATGCTCCTGCATACGATGGACATGTGACGCTCCACCGTACGATGGACATGGGATGCTCCACCGTAGGATGGACATGTGACGCTCCACCGTACGATGGGCATGCGATGCTCCAATGTACGATGGACATGTGATGCTCCACCGTACGATGGACATGTGACGCTCCACCGTATGATGGACATGCAAGGCTCCACTGTACAATGGACATGTGACGCTCCACCGTACGATGGACATGGGATGCTGCACCGTATGATGAACATGTGACGCTCCACCGTATGATGGACATGTGACGCTCCACCGTACGATGGACATGCGACGCTCCATCGTACGATGGACATGTGACAATCCACCGTACGATGGACATCTGAAGCTCCTCTGCACGATGGACAAGCGACGCTCCACTGTACGATGGACATGTGATGCTCCACCGTACGATGGACATGCGACGCTCCATCGTACGATGGACATGTGATGCTCCACCGTACGATGGACATGTGACGCTCCATCGTACGATGGACTAGCGACACTCCACCGTAAGATGGACATGCGACGCTCCACCGTACGATGGACATGGGACGCTCCATCATACGATGGACATGTGATGCTCCACCATACGATCGACATGCGATGCTCCACCGTATGATCGACATGTGATGCTCCACCGTACGATGGACATGTGACGCTCCACCGTACGATGGACATGGGATGCTCCACCGTATGATGGACATGTGACGCTCCACCGTATGATGGACATGTGACGCTCCATCGTACGATGGACTAGCGAAGCTCCACCGTAAGGTGGACATGCGACGCTCCACAGTACGTTGGACATGGGACGCTCCATCGTACGATGGACATGTGACACTCCACCGTACGATCGACATGCAATGCTTCACAGTACCATGGACATGTGATGCTCCACTATACGATGGACATCTAATGCTCCACCATACGATGGACATGCGATGCTCCACCGTACGATGGACATGTGATGCTCCACCGTACGATGGACATGCGACGCTCCACCGTACGATGGACATGCGATGCTCCACTGTACGATGGACATGTGACGCTCCACCGTATGATTGACATGCGAGGCTCCACTGTACGATGGACATGTGACGCTCCACCGTACGATGGACATGGGATGCTCCACCGTAGGATGGACATGTGACGCTCCACCGTACGATGGGCATGCGATGCTCCAATGTACGATGGACATGTGATGCTCCACCGTACGATGGACATGTGACGCTCCACCGTATGATGGACATGCAAGGCTCCACTGTACAATGGACATGTGACGCTCCACCGTACGATGGACATGGGATGCTCCACCGTATGATGGACATGTGACGCTCCACCGTATGATGGACATGTGACGCTCCACCGTACGATGGACATGCGACGCTCCATCGTACGATGGACATGTGACAATCCACCGTACGATGGACATCTGACGCTCCTCTGCACGATGGACAAGCGACGCTCCACTGTACGATGGACATGTGATGCTCCACCGTACGATGGACATGCGACGCTCCATCGTACGATGGACTAGCGACACTCCACCGTAAGATGGACTGGCGAGGCTCCACCGTATGATGGACATGCGACGCTCCATCGCAGGATGAACATGCGACGCTCCACCGTACGAAGGACATGCGATGCTCCACCGTACGATGGACATGCGACGCTCCACCGTACGATGGACATGCGACGCTCCATCGTACGATAGACATGTGACACTACACCGTAAGATGGACATGCGAGGCTCCACCGTACAATAGACATGCGACGCTCCACTGTATGAATGACATGCGATGTTTTACTGTACAATGGACACGTTACGCTCAACCGTAAGATGGACATGCGATGCTCCACAGTACGATGGACATGGGACGCTCCATCATACGATGGACATGTGATGCTCCACCATACGATCGACATGCGATGCTCCACCGTTCGATCGACATGTGATGCTCCACCGTACGATGGACATGTGACGCTCCACCATACGATGGACATGTGATGCTCCACTGTATGATGGACATGCGATGCTTTACTGTACAATGGACACGTTTTGCTCAACCGTAAGAGTGACATGCGATGCTCCACAGTACGATGGACATGGGACGCTCCATCATACGATGGAAATGTGACGCTCCACCGTACGATCGACATGCGATGCTCCACCGTATGATCGACATGTGATGCTCCACCGTACGATGGACATGGGATCCTCCATCGTACGATGGACATGCGATGCTCCACCGTACGATCGACATGCGATGCTCCACCGTACGATGGACATGCGATGTTCCATTGTACGATGGACATCTGATGCTCCACCATACGATGCACATGTGACACTCCGCTGTACGATGGACATGTGACGCTCCACCGTACGATGGACATGCGACGCTCCATCGTACGATGGACATGGGATGCTCTATCGTATGATGGACTAGCGATGCTCCACCGTAAGATGGACATGTGACGCCCCACAGTACGATGGACATGCGACGCTCCATCGTACGATGGACATGGGATGCTCCACCGTATGATGGACATGTGACGCTCTACCGTACGATGGACATGCGATGCTCCACCGTACGATGGACCTGTGATGCTCCACCATACAATGGACATCTGACGCTCCACCGTACGATAGACATGCGATGCTCCACCATACGATGGACATGTGACGCTCCACCGTACGATGGACATGCGACGCTCCACGGTACGATGGACATGCGATGCTCCACTGTACGATGGACATGTGACGCTCCACCGTATGATTGACATGCGACGCTATACTGTACGATGGACATGTGACGCTCCACCGTACGATGGACATGGGATGCTCCTTCGTTCGATGGACATGTGACGCTCCACCGTACGATGGACATGGGATGCTCCACCGTAAGATGGACATGTGACGCTCCACCGTACGATGGGCATGCGATGCTGAAATGTACGATGGACATGTGATGCTCCACCGTACGATGGACATGTGACGCTGCACCGTACGATGGTCATGCACGGCTCCACTGTACAATGGACATGCGACGCTCCAGCGTACGATGGACATGCGACGCTCCACCGTACGATGGACATGCGACGCTCCACTGTACGATGGACATGTGACGCTCCACCGTATGATTGACATGCGAGGCTCCACCGTACGATGGACATGCGACGCTCCACCGTACGATGGACATGCGATGCTCCACCGTACGATGGACATGCGATGCTCCACTGTACGATGGACATGTGATGCTCCACCGTATGATTGACATGCGAGACTCCACTGTACGTTGGACATGTGACGCTCCACCGTACGATGGACATGGGATGCTCCTTCGTACGATGGACATGTGACGCTCCACCGTACGATGGACATGGGATGCTCCACCGTAGGATGGACATGTGACGCTCCACCGTATGATGGACATGCAATGCTCCACTGTACAATGGACATGTGAAGCTCCACCGTACGATGGACATGGGATGCTCCACCGTATGATGGACATGTGACGCTCCACCGTATGATGGACCTGTGATGCTCCACCATACGATGGACATCTGACGCTCCACCGTACGATAGACATGCGATGCTCCACCATACGATGGACATGTGACGCTCCACTGTACGATGGACATGTGACGCTCCACCATATGATGGCCATGCAAGGCTCCACTGTACAATGGACATGTGACGCTCCACCGTACGATGGACACGCGACGCTCCACCGTATGATGGACATGCAACGCTCCATCGTACGATGGACATGTGACGCTCCACCATACGATGGACATCTGACGCTCCACCGTACGATGGACATGCGATGCTCCACTGTACGATGGACATGTGACGCTCCACCGTATGATTGACATGCGAGGCTATACTGTACAATGGACATGTGACGCTCCACCGTACGATGGACATGGGATGCTCCTTCGTACGATGGACATGTGACGCTCCACCGTACGATGGACATGGGATGCTCCACCGTAGGATGGACATGTGACGCTCCACCATACGATGGGCATGCGATGCTCCAATGTACGATGGACATGTGATGCTCCAACGTACGATGGACATGTGACGCTCCACCGTACGACGGTCATGCAAGGCTCCACTGTACCATGGACATGTGACGCTCCACCGTACGATGGACATGCGACGCTCCACCGTATGATGGACATGCGACGCTCCACTGTACGATGGACATGTGACGCTCCACCGTATGATTGACATGCGAGGCTCCACCGTACGATGGACATGCGATGCTCCACCGTACGATGGACATGCGATGCTCCACTGTACGATGGACATGTGACGCTCCACCGTATGATTGACATGCGAGGCTCCACTGTACGATGGACATGTGACGCTCCACCGTACGATGGACATGGGATGCTCCTGCATACGATGGACATGTGACGCTCCACCGTACGATGGACATGGGATGCTCCACCGTAGGATGGACATGTGACGCTCCACCGTACGATGGACATGCGACGCTCCACGGTACGATGGACATGCGATGCTCCACTGTACGATGGACATGTGACGCTCCACCGTATGATTGACATGCGACGCTATACTGTACAATGGACATGTGACGCTCCACCGTACGATGGACATGGGATGCTCCTTCGTTCGATGGACATGTGACGCTCCACCGTACGATGGACATGGGATGCTCCACCGTAAGATGGACATGTGACGCTCCACCGTACGATGGGCATGCGATGCTGAAATGTACGATGGACATGTGATGCTCCACCGTACGATGGACATGTGACGCTGCACCGTACGATGGTCATGCACGGCTCCACTGTACAATGGACATGCGACGCTCCACCGTACGATGGACATGCGACGCTCCACCGTACGATGGACATGCGACGCTCCACTGTACGATGGACATGTGACGCTCCACCGTATGATTGACATGCGAGGCTCCACCGTACGATGGACATGCGACGCTCCACCGTACGATGGACATGCGATGCTCCACCGTACGATGGACATGCGATGCTCCACTGTACGATGGACATGTGATGCTCCACCGTATGATTGACATGCGAGACTCCACTGTACGTTGGACATGTGACGCTCCACCGTACGATGGACATGGGATGCTCCTTCGTACGATGGACATGTGACGCTCCACCGTACGATGGACATGGGATGCTCCACCGTAGGATGGACATGTGACGCTCCACCGTATGATGGACATGCAATGCTCCACTGTACAATGGACATGTGAAGCTCCACCGTACGATGGACATGGGATGCTCCACCGTATGATGGACATGTGACGCTCCACCGTATGATGGACCTGTGATGCTCCACCATACGATGGACATCTGACGCTCCACCGTACGATAGACATGCGATGCCCCACCATACGATGGACATGTGACGCTCCACTGTACGATGGACATGTGACGCTCCACCATATGATGGCCATGCAAGGCTCCACTGTACAATGGACATGTGACGCTCCACCGTACGATGGACACGCGACGCTCCACCGTATGATGGACATGCAACGCTCCATCGTACGATGGACATGTGACGCTCCACCATACGATGGACATCTGACGCTCCACCGTACGATGGACATGCGATGCTCCACTGTACGATGGACATGTGACGCTCCACCGTATGATTGACATGCGAGGCTATACTGTACAATGGACATGTGACGCTCCACCGTACGATGGACATGGGATGCTCCTTCGTACGATGGACATGTGACGCTCCACCGTACGATGGACATGGGATGCTCCACCGTAGGATGGACATGTGACGCTCCACCATACGATGGGCATGCGATGCTCCAATGTACGATGGACATGTGATGCTCCAACGTACGATGGACATGTGACGCTCCACCGTACGACGGTCATGCAAGGCTCCACTGTACCATGGACATGTGACGCTCCACCGTACGATGGACATGCGACGCTCCACCGTATGATGGACATGCGATGCTCCACTGTACGATGGACATGTGACGCTCCACCGTATGATTGACATGCGAGGCTCCACCGTACGATGGACATGCGATGCTCCACCGTACGATGGACATGCGATGCTCCACTGTACGATGGACATGTGACGCTCCACCGTATGATTGACATGCGAGGCTCCACTGTACGATGGACATGTGACGCTCCACCGTACGATGGACATGGGATGCTCCTGCATACGATGGACATGTGACGCTCCACCGTACGATGGACATGGGATGCTCCACCGTAGGATGGACATGTGACGCTCCACCGTACGATGGGCATGCGATGCTCCAATGTACGATGGACATGTGATGCTCCACCGTACGATGGACATGTGACGCTCCACCGTATGATGGACATGCAAGGCTCCACTGTACAATGGACATGTGACGCTCCACCGTACGATGGACATGGGATGCTGCACCGTATGATGAACATGTGACGCTCCACCGTATGATGGACATGTGACGCTCCACCGTACGATGGACATGCGACGCTCCATCGTACGATGGACATGTGACAATCCACCGTACGATGGACATCTGAAGCTCCTCTGCACGATGGACAAGCGACGCTCCACTGTACGATGGACATGTGATGCTCCACCGTACGATGGACATGCGACGCTCCATCGTACGATGGACATGTGATGCTCCACCGTACGATGGACATGTGACGCTCCATCGTACGATGGACTAGCGACACTCCACCGTAAGATGGACATGCGACGCTCCACCGTACGATGGACATGGGACGCTCCATCATACGATGGACATGTGATGCTCCACCATACGATCGACATGCGATGCTCCACCGTATGATCGACATGTGATGCTCCACCGTACGATGGACATGTGACGCTCCACCGTACGATGGACATGGGATGCTCCACCGTATGATGGACATGTGACGCTCCACCGTATGATGGACATGTGACGCTCCATCGTACGATGGACTAGCGAAGCTCCACCGTAAGGTGGACATGCGACGCTCCACAGTACGTTGGACATGGGACGCTCCATCGTACGATGGACATGTGACACTCCACCGTACGATCAACATGCAATGCTTCACAGTACCATGGACATGTGATGCTCCACTATACGATGGACATCTAATGCTCCACCATACGATGGACATGCGATGCTCCACCGTACGATGGACATGTGATGCTCCACCGTACGATGGACATGCGACGCTCCACCGTACGATGGACATGCGATGCTCCACTGTACGATGGACATGTGACGCTCCACCGTATGATTGACATGCGAGGCTCCACTGTACGATGGACATGTGACGCTCCACCGTACGATGGACATGGGATGCTCCACCGTAGGATGGACATGTGACGCTCCACCGTACGATGGGCATGCGATGCTCCAATGTACGATGGACATGTGATGCTCCACCGTACGATGGACATGTGACGCTCCACCGTATGATGGACATGCAAGGCTCCACTGTACAATGGACATGTGACGCTCCACCGTACGATGGACATGGGATGCTCCACCGTATGATGGACATGTGACGCTCCACCGTATGATGGACATGTGACGCTCCACCGTACGATGGACATGCGACGCTCCATCGTACGATGGACATGTGACAATCCACCGTACGATGGACATCTGACGCTCCTCTGCACGATGGACAAGCGACGCTCCACTGTACGATGGACATGTGATGCTCCACCGTACGATGGACATGCGACGCTCCATCGTACGATGGACTAGCGACACTCCACCGTAAGATGGACTGGCGAGGCTCCACCGTATGATGGACATGCGACGCTCCATCGCAGGATGAACATGCGACGCTCCACCGTACGAAGGACATGCGATGCTCCACCGTACGATGGACATGCGACGCTCCACCGTACGATGGACATGCGACGCTCCATCGTACGATAGACATGTGACACTACACCGTAAGATGGACATGCGAGGCTCCACCGTACAATAGACATGCGACGCTCCACTGTATGAATGACATGCGATGTTTTACTGTACAATGGACACGTTACGCTCAACCGTAAGATGGACATGCGATGCTCCACAGTACGATGGACATGGGACGCTCCATCATACGATGGACATGTGATGCTCCACCATACGATCGACATGCGATGCTCCACCGTTCGATCGACATGTGATGCTCCACCGTACGATGGACATGTGACGCTCCACCATACGATGGACATGTGATGCTCCACTGTATGATGGACATGCGATGCTTTACTGTACAATGGACACGTTTTGCTCAACCGTAAGAGTGACATGCGATGCTCCACAGTACGATGGACATGGGACGCTCCATCATACGATGGAAATGTGACGCTCCACCGTACGATCGACATGCGATGCTCCACCGTATGATCGACATGTGATGCTCCACCGTACGATGGACATGGGATCCTCCATCGTACGATGGACATGCGATGCTCCACCGTACGATCGACATGCGATGCTCCACCGTACGATGGACATGCGATGTTCCATTGTACGATGGACATCTGATGCTCCACCATACGATGCACATGTGACACTCCGCTGTACGATGGACATGTGACGCTCCACCGTACGATGGACATGCGACGCTCCATTGTACGATGGACATGGGATGCTCTATCGTATGATGGACTAGCGATGCTCCACCGTAAGATGGACATGTGACGCCCCACAGTACGATGGACATGCGACGCTCCATCGTACGATGGACATGGGATGCTCCACCGTATGATGGACATGTGACGCTCTACCGTACGATGGACATGCGATGCTCCACCGTACGATGGACCTGTGATGCTCCACCATACAATGGACATCTGACGCTCCACCGTACGATAGACATGCGATGCTCCACCATACGATGGACATGTGACGCTCCACCGTACGATGGACATGCGACGCTCCACGGTACGATGGACATGCGATGCTCCACTGTACGATGGACATGTGACGCTCCACCGTATGATTGACATGCGACGCTATACTGTACGATGGACATGTGACGCTCCACCGTACGATGGACATGGGATGCTCCTTCGTTCGATGGACATGTGACGCTCCACCGTACGATGGACATGGGATGCTCCACCGTAAGATGGACATGTGACGCTCCACCGTACGATGGGCATGCGATGCTGAAATGTACGATGGACATGTGATGCTCCACCGTACGATGGACATGTGACGCTGCACCGTACGATGGTCATGCACGGCTCCACTGTACAATGGACATGCGACGCTCCACCGTACGATGGACATGCGACGCTCCACCGTACGATGGACATGCGACGCTCCACTGTACGATGGACATGTGACGCTCCACCGTATGATTGACATGCGAGGCTCCACCGTACGATGGACATGCGACGCTCCACCGTACGATGGACATGCGATGCTCCACCGTACGATGGACATGCGATGCTCCACTGTACGATGGACATGTGATGCTCCACCGTATGATTGACATGCGAGACTCCACTGTACGTTGGACATGTGACGCTCCACCGTACGATGGACATGGGATGCTCCTTCGTACGATGGACATGTGACGCTCCACCGTACGATGGACATGGGATGCTCCACCGTAGGATGGACATGTGACGCTCCACCGTATGATGGACATGCAATGCTCCACTGTACAATGGACATGTGAAGCTCCACCGTACGATGGACATGGGATGCTCCACCGTATGATGGACATGTGACGCTCCACCGTATGATGGACCTGTGATGCTCCACCATACGATGGACATCTGACGCTCCACCGTACGATAGACATGCGATGCTCCACCATACGATGGACATGTGACGCTCCACTGTACGATGGACATGTGACGCTCCACCATATGATGGCCATGCAAGGCTCCACTGTACAATGGACATGTGACGCTCCACCGTACGATGGACACGCGACGCTCCACCGTATGATGGACATGCAACGCTCCATCGTACGATGGACATGTGACGCTCCACCATACGATGGACATCTGACGCTCCACCGTACGATGGACATGCGATGCTCCACTGTACGATGGACATGTGACGCTCCACCGTATGATTGACATGCGAGGCTATACTGTACAATGGACATGTGACGCTCCACCGTACGATGGACATGGGATGCTCCTTCGTACGATGGACATGTGACGCTCCACCGTACGATGGACATGGGATGCTCCACCGTAGGATGGACATGTGACGCTCCACCATACGATGGGCATGCGATGCTCCAATGTACGATGGACATGTGATGCTCCAACGTACGATGGACATGTGACGCTCCACCGTACGACGGTCATGCAAGGCTCCACTGTACCATGGACATGTGACGCTCCACCGTACGATGGACATGCGACGCTCCACCGTATGATGGACATGCGACGCTCCACTGTACGATGGACATGTGACGCTCCACCGTATGATTGACATGCGAGGCTCCACCGTACGATGGACATGCGAAGCTCCACCGTACGATGGACATGCGATGCTCCACTGTACGATGGACATGTGACGCTCCACCGTATGATTGACATGCGAGGCTCCACTGTACGATGGACATGTGACGCTCCACCGTACGATGGACATGGGATGCTCCTGCATACGATGGACATGTGACGCTCCACCGTACGATGGACATGGGATGCTCCACCGTAGGATGGACATGTGACGCTCCACCGTACGATGGACATGCGACGCTCCACGGTACGATGGACATGCGATGCTCCACTGTACGATGGACATGTGACGCTCCACCGTATGATTGACATGCGACGCTATACTGTACGATGGACATGTGACGCTCCACCGTACGATGGACATGGGATGCTCCTTCGTTCGATGGACATGTGACGCTCCACCGTACGATGGACATGGGATGCTCCACCGTAAGATGGACATGTGACGCTCCACCGTACGATGGGCATGCGATGCTGAAATGTACGATGGACATGTGATGCTCCACCGTACGATGGACATGTGACGCTGCACCGTACGATGGTCATGCACGGCTCCACTGTACAATGGACATGCGACGCTCCACCGTACGATGGACATGCGACGCTCCACCGTACGATGGACATGCGACGCTCCACTGTACGATGGACATGTGACGCTCCACCGTATGATTGACATGCGAGGCTCCACCGTACGATGGACATGCGACGCTCCACCGTACGATGGACATGCGATGCTCCACCGTACGATGGACATGCGATGCTCCACTGTACGATGGACATGTGATGCTCCACCGTATGATTGACATGCGAGACTCCACTGTACGTTGGACATGTGACGCTCCACCGTACGATGGACATGGGATGCTCCTTCGTACGATGGACATGTGACGCTCCACCGTACGATGGACATGGGATGCTCCACCGTAGGATGGACATGTGACGCTCCACCGTATGATGGACATGCAATGCTCCACTGTACAATGGACATGTGAAGCTCCACCGTACGATGGACATGGGATGCTCCACCGTATGATGGACATGTGACGCTCCACCGTATGATGGACCTGTGATGCTCCACCATACGATGGACATCTGACGCTCCACCGTACGATAGACATGCGATGCCCCACCATACGATGGACATGTGACGCTCCACTGTACGATGGACATGTGACGCTCCACCATATGATGGCCATGCAAGGCTCCACTGTACAATGGACATGTGACGCTCCACCGTACGATGGACACGCGACGCTCCACCGTATGATGGACATGCAACGCTCCATCGTACGATGGACATGTGACGCTCCACCATACGATGGACATCTGACGCTCCACCGTACGATGGACATGCGATGCTCCACTGTACGATGGACATGTGACGCTCCACCGTATGATTGACATGCGAGGCTATACTGTACAATGGACATGTGACGCTCCACCGTACGATGGACATGGGATGCTCCTTCGTACGATGGACATGTGACGCTCCACCGTACGATGGACATGGGATGCTCCACCGTAGGATGGACATGTGACGCTCCACCATACGATGGGCATGCGATGCTCCAATGTACGATGGACATGTGATGCTCCAACGTACGATGGACATGTGACGCTCCACCGTACGACGGTCATGCAAGGCTCCACTGTACCATGGACATGTGACGCTCCACCGTACGATGGACATGCGACGCTCCACCGTACGATGGACATGCGACGCTCCACTGTACGATGGACATGTGACGCTCCACCGTATGATTGACATGCGAGGCTCCACCGTACGATGGACATGCGACGCTCCACCGTACGATGGACATGCGATGCTCCACTGTACGATGGACATGTGACGCTCCACCGTATGATTGACATGCGAGGCTCCACTGTACGATGGACATGTGACAATCCAGCGTACGATGGACATCTGACGCTCCTCTGCACGATGGACAAGCGACGCTCCACTGTACGATGGACATGTGATGCTCCACCGTACGATGGACATGCGACGCTCCATCGTACGATGGACTAGCGACACTCCACCGTAAGATGGACTGGCGAGGCTCCACCGTACGATGGACATGCGACGCTCCATCGCAGGATGAACATGCGACGCTCCACCGTACGAAGGACATGCGATGCTCCACCGTACGATGGACATGCGACGCTCCACCGTACGATGGACATGCGACGCTCCATCGTACGATAGACATGTGACACTACACCGTAAGATGGACATGCGAGGCTCCACCGTACAATAGACATGCGACGCTCCACTGTATGAATGACATGCGATGTTTTACTGTACAATGGACACGTTACGCTCAACCGTAAGATGGACATGCGATGCTCCACAGTACGATGGACATGGGACGCTCCATCATACGATGGACATGTGATGCTCCACCATACGATCGACATGCGATGCTCCACCGTTCGATCGACATGTGATGCTCCACCGTACGATGGACATGTGACGCTCCACCATACGATGGACATGTGATGCTCCACTGTATGATGGACATGCGATGCTTTACTGTACAATGGACACGTTTTGCTCAACCGTAAGAGTGACATGCGATGCTCCACAGTACGATGGACATGGGACGCTCCATCATACGATGGAAATGTGACGCTCCACCGTACGATCGACATGCGATGCTCCACCGTATGATCGACATGTGATGCTCCACCGTACGATGGACATGGGATCCTCCATCGTACGATGGACATGCGATGCTCCACCGTACGATCGACATGCGATGCTCCACCGTACGATGGACATGCGATGTTCCATTGTACGATGGACATCTGATGCTCCACCATACGATGGACATGTGACACTCCGCTGTACGATGGACATGTGACGCTCCACCGTACGATGGACATGCGACGCTCCATCGTACGATGGACATGGGATGCTCTATCGTATGATGGACTAGCGATGCTCCACCGTAAGATGGACATGTGACGCCCCACAGTACGATGGACATGCGACGCTCCATCGTACGATGGACATGGGATGCTCCACCGTATGATGGACATGTGACGCTCTACCGTACGATGGACATGCGATGCTCCACCGTACGATGGACCTGTGATGCTCCACCATACAATGGACATCTGACGCTCCACCGTACGATAGACATGCGATGCTCCACCATACGATGGACATGTGACGCTCCACCGTACGATGGACATGCGACGCTCCACCGTACGATGGACATGCGATGCTCCACTGTACGATGGACATGTGACGCTCCACCGTATGATGGACATGCAAGGCTCCACTGTACAATGGACATGTGACGCTCCACTATACGATGGACATGCGATGCTCCACCGTATGATGGACATGCAACGCTCCATCGTACGATGGACATGTGACGCTCCACCGTACGATGGACATGCGATGCTCCACTGTACGATGGACATGTGACGCTCCACCGTATGATTGACATGCGACGCTATACTGTACGATGGACATGTGACGCTCCACCGTACGATGGACATGGGATGCTCCTTCGTTCGATGGACATGTGACGCTCCACCGTACGATGGACATGGGATGCTCCACCGTAAGATGGACATGTGACGCTCCACCGTACGATGGGCATGCGATGCTGAAATGTACGATGGACATGTGATGCTCCACCGTACGATGGACATGTGACGCTGCACCGTACGATGGTCATGCAAGGCTCCACTGTACAATGGACATGCGACGCTCCACCGTACGATGGACATGCGACGCTCCACCGTATGATGGACATGCGACGCTCCACTGTACGATGGACATGTGACGCTCCACCGTATGATTGACATGCGAGGCTCCACCGTACGATGGACATGCGACGCTCCACCGTACGATGGACATGCGATGCTCCACTGTACGATGGACATGTGATGCTCCACCGTATGATTGACATGCGAGACTCCACTGTACGTTGGACATGTGACGCTCCACCGTACGATGGACATGGGATGCTCCTTCGTACGATGGACATGTGACGCTCCACCGTACGATGGACATGGGATGCTCCACCGTAGGATGGACATGTGACGCTCCACCGTATGATGGACATGCAATGCTCCACTGTACAATGGACATGTGAAGCTCCACCGTACGATGGACATGGGATGCTCCACCGTATGATGGACATGTGACGCTCCACCGTATGATGGACCTGTGATGCTCCACCATACGATGGACATCTGACGCTCCACCGTACGATAGACATGCGATGCTCCACCATACGATGGACATGTGACGCTCCACCGTACGATGGACACGCGACGCTCCACCGTATGATGGACATGCAACGCTCCACCGTACGATGGACATGCGATGCTCCACTGTACGATGGACATGTGACGCTCCACCGTATGATTGACATGCGAGGCTCCACTGTACGATGGACATGTGACAATCCACCGTACGATGGACATCTGACGCTCCTCTGCACGATGGACAAGCGACGCTCCACTGTACGATGGACATGTGATGCTCCACCGTACGATGGACATGCGACGCTCCATCGTACGATGGACTAGCGACACTCCACCGTAAGATGGACTGGCGAGGCTCCACCGTACGATGGACATGCGACGCTCCATCGCAGGATGAACATGCGACGCTCCACCGTACGAAGGACATGCGATGCTCCACCGTACGATGGACATGCGACGCTCCACCGTACGATGGACATGCGACGCTCCATCGTACGATAGACATGTGACACTACACCGTAAGATGGACATGCGAGGCTCCACCGTACAATAGACATGCGACGCTCCACTGTATGAATGACATGCGATGTTTTACTGTACAATGGACACGTTACGCTCAACCGTAAGATGGACATGCGATGCTCCACAGTACGATGGACATGGGACGCTCCATCATACGATGGACATGTGATGCTCCACCATACGATCGACATGCGATGCTCCACCGTTCGATCGACATGTGATGCTCCACCGTACGATGGACATGTGACGCTCCACCATACGATGGACATGTGATGCTCCACTGTATGATGGACATGCGATGCTTTACTGTACAATGGACACGTTTTGCTCAACCGTAAGAGTGACATGCGATGCTCCACAGTACGATGGACATGGGACGCTCCATCATACGATGGAAATGTGACGCTCCACCGTACGATCGACATGCGATGCTCCACCGTATGATCGACATGTGATGCTCCACCGTACGATGGACATGGGATCCTCCATCGTACGATGGACATGCGATGCTCCACCGTACGATCGACATGCGATGCTCCACCGTACGATGGACATGCGATGTTCCATTGTACGATGGACATCTGATGCTCCACCATACGATGGACATGTGACACTCCGCTGTACGATGGACATGTGACGCTCCACCGTACGATGGACATGCGACGCTCCATCGTACGATGGACATGGGATGCTCTATCGTATGATGGACTAGCGATGCTCCACCGTAAGATGGACATGTGACGCCCCACAGTACGATGGACATGCGACGCTCCATCGTACGATGGACATGGGATGCTCCACCGTATGATGGACATGTGACGCTCTACCGTACGATGGACATGCGATGCTCCACCGTACGATGGACCTGTGATGCTCCACCATACAATGGACATCTGACGCTCCACCGTACGATAGACATGCGATGCTCCACCATACGATGGACATGTGACGCTCCACCGTACGATGGACATGCGACGCTCCACCGTACGATGGACATGCGATGCTCCACTGTACGATGGACATGTGACGCTCCACCGTATGATGGACATGCAAGGCTCCACTGTACAATGGACATGTGACGCTCCACTATACGATGGACATGCGATGCTCCACCGTATGATGGACATGCAACGCTCCATCGTACGATGGACATGTGACGCTCCACCGTACGATGGACATGCGATGCTCCACTGTACGATGGACATGTGACGCTCCACCGTATGATTGACATGCGACGCTATACTGTACGATGGACATGTGACGCTCCACCGTACGATGGACATGGGATGCTCCTTCGTTCGATGGACATGTGACGCTCCACCGTACGATGGACATGGGATGCTCCACCGTAAGATGGACATGTGACGCTCCACCGTACGATGGGCATGCGATGCTGAAATGTACGATGGACATGTGATGCTCCACCGTACGATGGACATGTGACGCTGCACCGTACGATGGTCATGCAAGGCTCCACTGTACAATGGACATGCGACGCTCCACCGTACGATGGACATGCGACGCTCCACCGTATGATGGACATGCGACGCTCCACTGTACGATGGACATGTGACGCTCCACCGTATGATTGACATGCGAGGCTCCACCGTACGATGGACATGCGACGCTCCACCGTACGATGGACATGCGATGCTCCACTGTACGATGGACATGTGATGATCCACCGTATGATTGACATGCGAGACTCCACTGTACGTTGGACATGTGACGCTCCACCGTACGATGGACATGGGATGCTCCTTCGTACGATGGACATGTGACGCTCCACCGTACGATGGACATGGGATGCTCCACCGTAGGATGGACATGTGACGCTCCACCGTATGATGGACATGCAATGCTCCACTGTACAATGGACATGTGAAGCTCCACCATACGATGGACATGGGATGCTCCACCGTATGATGGACATGTGACGCTCCACCGTATGATGGACCTGTGATGCTCCACCATACGATGGACATCTGACGCTCCACCGTACGATAGACATGCGATGCTCCACCATACGATGGACATGTGACGCTCCACCGTACAATGGACACGCGACGCTCCACCGTATGATGGACATGCAACGCTCCATCGTACGATGGACATGTGACGCTCCACCATACGATGGACATCTGACGCTCCACCGTACAATGGACATGCGATGCTCCACTGTACGATGGACATGTGACGCTCCACCGTATGATTGACATGCGAGGCTATACTGTACAATGGACATGTGACGCTCCACCGTACGATGGACATGGGATGCTCCTTCGTACGATGGACATGTGACGCTCCACCGTACGATTTACATGGGATGCTCCACCGTAGGATGGACATGTGACGCTCCACCATACGATGGGCATGCGATGCTCCAATGTACGATGGACATGTGATGCTCCAACGTACGATGGACATGTGACGCTCCACCGTACGACGGTCATGCAAGGCTCCACTGTACCATGGACATGTGACGCTCCACCGTACGATGGACATGCGACGCTCCACCGTACGATGGACATGCGACGCTCCACTGTACGATGGACATGTGACGCTCCACCGTATGATTGACATGCGAGGCTCCACCGTACGATGGACATGCGACGCTCCACCGTACGATGGACATGCGATGCTCCACTGTACGATGGACATGTGACGCTCCACCGTATGATTGACATGCGAGGCTCCACTGTACGATGGACATGTGACGCTCCACCGTACGATGGACATGGGATGCTCCTGCATACGATGGACATGTGACGCTCCACCGTACGATGGACATGGGATGCTCCACCGTAGGATGGACATGCGATGCTCCACTGTACGATGGACATGTGACGCTCCACCGTATGATGGACATGCAAGGCTCCACTGTACAATGGACATGTGACGCTCCACTATACGATGGACATGCGATGTTCCACCGTATGATGGACATGCAACGCTCCATCGTACGGTGGACATGTGACGCTCCACCGTACGATGGACATGCGATGCTCCACTGTACGATGGACATGTGACGCTCCACCGTACGATGGACATGGGATGCTCCTTCGTTCGATGGACATGTGACGCTCCACCGTACGATGGACATGGGATGCTCCACCGTAAGATGGACATGTGACGCTCCACCGTACGATGGGCATGCGATGCTGAAATGTACGATGGACATGTGATGCTCCACCGTACGATGGACATGTGACGCTCCACCGTACGATGGTCATGCAAGGCTCCACTGTACAATGGACATGCGACGCTTCACCGTACGATGGACATGCGACGCTCCACCGTATGATGGACATGCGACGCTCCACTGTACGATGGACATGTGACGCTCCACCGTATGATTGACATGCGAGGCTCCACCGTACGATGGACATGCGACGCTCCACCGTACGATGGACATGCGATGCTCCACTGTACGATGGACATGTGATGCTCCACCGTATGATTGACATGCGAGACTCCACTGTACGTTGGACATGTGACGCTCCACCGTACGATGGACATGGGATGCTCCTTCGTACGATGGACATGTGACGCTCCACCGTACGATGGACATGGGATGCTCCACCGTAGGATGGACATGTGACGCTCCACCGTATGATGGACATGCAATGCTCCACTGTACAATGGACATGTGAAGCTCCACCGTACGATGGACATGGGATGCTCCACCGTATGATGGACATGTGACGCTCCACCGTATGATGGACATGTGACGCTCCACCGTACGATGGACATGCGACGCTCCATCGTACGATGGACATGCGACGCTCCATCGTACGATGGACATGCGACAATCCACCGTACGATGGACATCTGACGCTCCTCTGTACGATGGACAAGCGACGCTCCATCGCAGGATGGACATGCGACGCTCCACCGTACGAAGGACATGCGAGGCTCCACCGTACGATGGACATGCGACGCTCCACCGTACGATGGACATGCGACGCTCCATCGTACGATGGACATGCGACGCTCCACCGTACGATGGACATGCGATGCTCCACTGTACGATGGACATGTGACGCTCCACCGTATGATGGACATGCAAGGCTCCACTGTACAATGGACATGTGACGCTCCACTATACGATGGACATGCGATGCTCCACCGTATGATGGACATGCAACGCTCCATCGTACGATGGACATGTGACGCTCCACCGTACGATGGACATGCGATGCTCCACTGTACGATGGACATGTGACGCTCCACCGTATGATTGACATGCGAGGCTCCACTGTACGATGGACATGTGACGCTCCACCGTACGATGGACATGGGATGCTCCTGCATACGATGGACATGTGACGCTCCACCGTACGATGGACATGGGATGCTCCACCGTAGGATGGACATGTGACGCTCCATCGTATGATGGGCATGCGATGCTCCAATGTACGATGGACATGTGATGCTCCACCGTACGATGGACATGTGACGCTCCACCGTATGATGGACATGCAAGGCTCCACTGTACAATGGACATGTGACGCTCCACCGTACGATGGACATGGGATGCTCCACCGTATGATGAACATGTGACGCTCCACCGTATGATGGACATGTGACGCTCCACCGTACGATGGACATGCGACGCTCCATCGTACGATGGACATGTGACAATCCACCGTACGATGGACATCTGACGCTCCTCTGCACGATGGACAAGCGACGCTCCACTGTACGATGGACATGTGATGCTCCACCGTACGATGGACATGCGACGCTCCATCGTACGATGGACATGTGATGCTCCACCGTACGATGGACATGGGATGCTCCACCGTAAGATGGACATGTGACGCTCCACCGTACGATGGGCATGCGATGCTGAAATGTACGATGGACATGTGATGCTCCACCGTACGATGGACATGTGACGCTGCACCGTACGATGGTCATGCAAGGCTCCACTGTACAATGGACATGCGACGCTCCACCGTACGATGGACATGCGACGCTCCACCGTATGATGGACATGCGACGCTCCACTGTACGATGGACATGTGACGCTCCACCGTATGATTGACATGCGAGGCTCCACCGTACGATGGACATGCGACGCTCCACCGTACGATGGACATGCGATGCTCCACTGTACGATGGACATGTGATGATCCACCGTATGATTGACATGCGAGACTCCACTGTACGTTGGACATGTGACGCTCCACCGTACGATGGACATGGGATGCTCCTTCGTACGATGGACATGTGACGCTCCACCGTACGATGGACATGGGATGCTCCACCGTAGGATGGACATGTGACGCTCCACCGTATGATGGACATGCAATGCTCCACTGTACAATGGACATGTGAAGCTCCACCATACGATGGACATGGGATGCTCCACCGTATGATGGACATGTGACGCTCCACCGTATGATGGACCTGTGATGCTCCACCATACGATGGACATCTGACGCTCCACCGTACGATAGACATGCGATGCTCCACCATACGATGGACATGTGACGCTCCACCGTACGATGGACACGCGACGCTCCACCGTATGATGGACATGCAACGCTCCATCGTACGATGGACATGTGACGCTCCACCATACGATGGACATCTGACGCTCCACCGTACAATGGACATGCGATGCTCCACTGTACGATGGACATGTGACGCTCCACCGTATGATTGACATGCGAGGCTATACTGTACAATGGACATGTGACGCTCCACCGTACGATGGACATGGGATGCTCCTTCGTACGATGGACATGTGACGCTCCACCGTACGATGGACATGGGATGCTCCACCGTAGGATGGACATGTGACGCTCCACCATACGATGGGCATGCGATGCTCCAATGTACGATGGACATGTGATGCTCCAACGTACGATGGACATGTGACGCTCCACCGTACGACGGTCATGCAAGGCTCCACTGTACCATGGACATGTGACGCTCCACCGTACGATGGACATGCGACGCTCCACCGTACGATGGACATGCGACGCTCCACTGTACGATGGACATGTGACGCTCCACCGTATGATTGACATGCGAGGCTCCACCGTACGATGGACATGCGACGCTCCACCGTACGATGGACATGCGATGCTCCACTGTACGATGGACATGTGACGCTCCACCGTATGATTGACATGCGAGGCTCCACTGTACGATGGACATGTGACGCTCCACCGTACGATGGACATGGGATGCTCCTGCATACGATGGACATGTGACGCTCCACCGTACGATGGACATGGGATGCTCCACCGTAGGATGGACATGCGATGCTCCACTGTACGATGGACATGTGACGCTCCACCGTATGATGGACATGCAAGGCTCCACTGTACAATGGACATGTGACGCTCCACTATACGATGGACATGCGATGTTCCACCGTATGATGGACATGCAACGCTCCATCGTACGGTGGACATGTGACGCTCCACCGTACGATGGACATGCGATGCTCCACTGTACGATGGACATGTGACGCTCCACCGTACGATGGACATGGGATGCTCCTTCGTTCGATGGACATGTGACGCTCCACCGTACGATGGACATGGGATGCTCCACCGTAAGATGGACATGTGACGCTCCACCGTACGATGGGCATGCGATGCTGAAATGTACGATGGACATGTGATGCTCCACCGTACGATGGACATGTGACGCTCCACCGTACGATGGTCATGCAAGGCTCCACTGTACAATGGACATGCGACGCTTCACCGTACGATGGACATGCGACGCTCCACCGTATGATGGACATGCGACGCTCCACTGTACGATGGACATGTGACGCTCCACCGTATGATTGACATGCGAGGCTCCACCGTACGATGGACATGCGACGCTCCACCGTACGATGGACATGCGATGCTCCACTGTACGATGGACATGTGATGCTCCACCGTATGATTGACATGCGAGACTCCACTGTACGTTGGACATGTGACGCTCCACCGTACGATGGACATGGGATGCTCCTTCGTACGATGGACATGTGACGCTCCACCGTACGATGGACATGGGATGCTCCACCGTAGGATGGACATGTGACGCTCCACCGTATGATGGACATGCAATGCTCCACTGTACAATGGACATGTGAAGCTCCACCGTACGATGGACATGGGATGCTCCACCGTATGATGGACATGTGACGCTCCACCGTATGATGGACATGTGACGCTCCACCGTACGATGGACATGCGACGCTCCATCGTACGATGGACATGCGACAATCCACCGTACGATGGACATCTGACGCTCCTCTGTACGATGGACAAGCGACGCTCCATCGCAGGATGGACATGCGACGCTCCACCGTACGAAGGACATGCGAGGCTCCACCGTACGATGGACATGCGACGCTCCACCGTACGATGGACATGCGACGCTCCATCGTACGATGGACATGCGACGCTCCACCGTACGATGGACATGCGATGCTCCACTGTACGATGGACATGTGACGCTCCACCGTATGATGGACATGCAAGGCTCCACTGTACAATGGACATGTGACGCTCCACTATACGATGGACATGCGATGCTCCACCGTATGATGGACATGCAACGCTCCATCGTACGATGGACATGTGACGCTCCACCGTACGATGGACATGCGATGCTCCACTGTACGATGGACATGTGACGCTCCACCGTATGATTGACATGCGAGGCTCCACTGTACGATGGACATGTGACGCTCCACCGTACGATGGACATGGGATGCTCCTGCATACGATGGACATGTGACGCTCCACCGTACGATGGACATGGGATGCTCCACCGTAGGATGGACATGTGACGCTCCATCGTATGATGGGCATGCGATGCTCCAATGTACGATGGACATGTGATGCTCCACCGTACGATGGACATGTGACGCTCCACCGTATGATGGACATGCAAGGCTCCACTGTACAATGGACATGTGACGCTCCACCGTACGATGGACATGGGATGCTCCACCGTATGATGAACATGTGACGCTCCACCGTATGATGGACATGTGACGCTCCACCGTACGATGGACATGCGACGCTCCATCGTACGATGGACATGTGACAATCCACCGTACGATGGACATCTGACGCTCCTCTGCACGATGGACAAGCGACGCTCCACTGTACGATGGACATGTGATGCTCCACCGTACGATGGACATGCGACGCTCCATCGTACGATGGACATGTGATGCTCCACCGTACGATGGACATGCGACGCTCCATCGTACGATGGACTAGCGACACTCCACCGTAAGATGGACATGCGACGCTCCACCGTACGATGGACATGCGACGCTCCATCGCAGGATGGACATGCGACGCTCCACCGTACGAAGGACATGCGATGCTCCACCGTACGATGGACATGCGACGCTCCATCGCAGGATGGACATGCGACGCTCCGCCATACGAAGGACATGCGATGCTCCACCGTACGATGGACATGCGACGCTCCATCGTACGATAGACATGTGACACTCCACCGTAAGATGGACATGCGAGGCTCCCCCGTACAATAGACATGCGACGCTCCACTGTATGATGGACATGCGATGCTTTACTGTACAATGGACACGTTACGCTCAACTGTAAGATGGACATGCGATGCTCCACAGTACGATGGACATGGGACGCTCCATCATACGATGGACATGTGATGCTCCACCATACGATCGACATGCGATGCTCCACCGTACGATCGACATGTGATGCTCCACCGTACGATGGACATGTGACGCTCCACCATACGATGGACATGTGACGCTCCACTGTATGATGGTCATGCGATGCTTTACTGTACAATGGACACGTTTTGCTCAACCGTAAGAGTGACATGCGATGCTCCACAGTACGATGGACATGGGACGCTCCATCATACGATGGAAATGTGATGCTCCACCGTACGATCGACATGCGATGCTCCACCGTATGATCGACATGTGATGCTCCACCGTACGATGGACATGGGATCCTCCATCGTACGATGGACATGCGATGCTCCACCGTACGATCGACATGCGATGCTCCACCGTACGATGGACATGCGATGTTCCATTGTACGATGGACATCTGATGCTCCACCATACGATGGACATGTGACACTCCGCTGTACGATGGACATGTGACGCTCCACTGTACGATGGACATGCGATGCTCCATCGTACGATGGACATGGGATGCTCTATCGTATGATGGACTAGCGATGCTCCACCATAAGATGGACATGTGACGTCCCACCGTACGATGGACATGCGACGCTCCATCGTACGATGGACATGGGATGCTCCACCGTATGATGGACATGTGATGCTCTACCGTACGATGGACATGTGACGCTCCACCATATGATGGACATGCAAGGCTCCACTGTACAATGGACATGTGACGCTCCACCGTACGATGGACATGCGATGCTCCACTGTACGATGGAAATGTGACGCTCCACCGAACGATGGACATGCAACGCTCCATCGTACGATGGGCTAGCGACGTTCCACCGTAAGATGGACATGCGACGCTCCATGTACGATGGACATGTGACGCTCCACCGTACGATGGACATGCGACGCTCCACTGTATGATGGACATGCGATGCTTTACTGTACAATGGACACGTGATGCTCCACCGTATGATGGACATGTGACGCTCCATCGTACGATGGACTAGCGAAGCTCCACCGTAAGGTGGACATGCGACGCTCCACAGTACGTTGGACATGGGACGCTCCATCGTACGATGGACATGTGACACTCCACCGTACGATCGACATGCAATGCTTCACAGTACCATGGACATGTGATGCTCCACTATACGATGGACATCTAATGCTCCACCATACGATGGACATGCGATGCTCCACCGTACGATGGACATGTGATGCTCCACCGTACGATGGACATGCGACGCTCCACCGTACGATGGACATGCGATGCTCCACTGTACGATGGACATGTGACGCTCCACCGTATGATTGACATGCGAGGCTCCACTGTACGATGGACATGTGACGCTCCACCGTACGATGGACATGGGATGCTCCACCGTAGGATGGACATGTGACGCTCCACCGTACGATGGGCATGCGATGCTCCAATGTACGATGGACATGTGATGCTCCACCGTACGATGGACATGTGACGCTCCACCGTATGATGGACATGCAAGGCTCCACTGTACAATGGACAGGTGACGCTCCACCGTACGATGGACATGGGATGCTCCACCGTATGATGAACATGTGACGCTCCACCGTATGATGGACATGTGACGCTCCACCGTACGATGGACATGCGACGCTCCATCGTACGATGGACATGTGACAATCCACCGTACGATGGACATCTGACGCTCCTCTGCACGATGGACAAGCGACGCTCCACTGTACGATGGACATGTGATGCTCCACCGTACGATGGACATGCGACGCTCCATCGTACGATGGACTAGCGACACTCCACCGTAAGATGGACTGGCGAGGCTCCACCGTATGATGGACATGCGACGCTCCATCGCAGGATGAACATGCGACGCTCCACCGTACGAAGGACATGCGATGCTCCACCGTACGATGGACATGCGACGCTCCACCGTACGATGGACATGCGACGCTCCATCGTACGATAGACATGTGACACTACACCGTAAGATGGACATGCGAGGCTCCACCGTACAATAGACATGCGACGCTCCACTGTATGAATGACATGCGATGTTTTACTGTACAATGGACACGTTACGCTCAACCGTAAGATGGACATGCGATGCTCCACAGTACGATGGACATGGGACGCTCCATCATACGATGGACATGTGATGCTCCACCATACGATCGACATGCGATGCTCCACCGTTCGATCGACATGTGATGCTCCACCGTACGATGGACATGTGACGCTCCACCATACGATGGACATGTGATGCTCCACTGTATGATGGACATGCGATGCTTTACTGTACAATGGACACGTTTTGCTCAACCGTAAGAGTGACATGCGATGCTCCACAGTACGATGGACATGGGACGCTCCATCATACGATGGAAATGTGACGCTCCACCGTACGATCGACATGCGATGCTCCACCGTATGATCGACATGTGATGCTCCACCGTACGATGGACATGGGATCCTCCATCGTACGATGGACATGCGATGCTCCACCGTACGATCGACATGCGATGCTCCACCGTACGATGGACATGCGATGTTCCATTGTACGATGGACATCTGATGCTCCACCATACGATGCACATGTGACACTCCGCTGTACGATGGACATGTGACGCTCCACCGTACGATGGACATGCGACGCTCCATCGTACGATGGACATGGGATGCTCTATCGTATGATGGACTAGCGATGCTCCACCGTAAGATGGACATGTGACGCCCCACAGTATGATGGACATGCGACGCTCCATCGTACGATGGACATGGGATGCTCCACCGTATGATGGACATGTGACGCTCTACCGTACGATGGACATGCGATGCTCCACCGTACGATGGACCTGTGATGCTCCACCATACAATGGACATCTGACGCTCCACCGTACGATAGACATGCGATGCTCCACCATACGATGGACATGTGACGCTCCACCGTACGATGGACATGCGACGCTCCACGGTACGATGGACATGCGATGCTCCACTGTACGATGGACATGTGACGCTCCACCGTATGATTGACATGCGACGCTATACTGTACGATGGACATGTGACGCTCCACCGTACGATGGACATGGGATGCTCCTTCGTTCGATGGACATGTGACGCTCCACCGTACGATGGACATGGGATGCTCCACCGTAAGATGGACATGTGACGCTCCACCGTACGATGGGCATGCGATGCTGAAATGTACGATGGACATGTGATGCTCCACCGTACGATGGACATGTGACGCTGCACCGTACGATGGTCATGCACGGCTCCACTGTACAATGGACATGCGACGCTCCACCGTACGATGGACATGCGACGCTCCACCGTACGATGGACATGCGACGCTCCACTGTACGATGGACATGTGACGCTCCACCGTATGATTGACATGCGAGGCTCCACCGTACGATGGACATGCGACGCTCCACCGTACGATGGACATGCGATGCTCCACCGTACGATGGACATGCGATGCTCCACTGTACGATGGACATGTGATGCTCCACCGTATGATTGACATGCGAGACTCCACTGTACGTTGGACATGTGACGCTCCACCGTACGATGGACATGGGATGCTCCTTCGTACGATGGACATGTGACGCTCCACCGTACGATGGACATGGGATGCTCCACCGTAGGATGGACATGTGACGCTCCACCGTATGATGGACATGCAATGCTCCACTGTACAATGGACATGTGAAGCTCCACCGTACGATGGACATGGGATGCTCCACCGTATGATGGACATGTGACGCTCCACCGTATGATGGACCTGTGATGCTCCACCATACGATGGACATCTGACGCTCCACCGTACGATAGACATGCGATGCTCCACCATACGATGGACATGTGACGCTCCACTGTACGATGGACATGTGACGCTCCACCATATGATGGCCATGCAAGGCTCCACTGTACAATGGACATGTGACGCTCCACCGTACGATGGACACGCGACGCTCCACCGTATGATGGACATGCAACGCTCCATCGTACGATGGACATGTGACGCTCCACCATACGATGGACATCTGACGCTCCACCGTACGATGGACATGCGATGCTCCACTGTACGATGGACATGTGACGCTCCACCGTATGATTGACATGCGAGGCTATACTGTACAATGGACATGTGACGCTCCACCGTACGATGGACATGGGATGCTCCTTCGTACGATGGACATGTGACGCTCCACCGTACGATGGACATGGGATGCTCCACCGTAGGATGGACATGTGACGCTCCACCATACGATGGGCATGCGATGCTCCAATGTACGATGGACATGTGATGCTCCAACGTACGATGGACATGTGACGCTCCACCGTACGACGGTCATGCAAGGCTCCACTGTACCATGGACATGTGACGCTCCACCGTACGATGGACATGCGACGCTCCACCGTATGATGGACATGCGACGCTCCACTGTACGATGGACATGTGACGCTCCACCGTATGATTGACATGCGAGGCTCCACCGTACGATGGACATGCGATGCTCCACCGTACGATGGACATGCGATGCTCCACTGTACGATGGACATGTGATGCTCCACCGTATGATTGACATGCGAGGCTCCACTGTACGATGGACATGTGACGCTCCACCGTACGATGGACATGGGATGCTCCTGCATACGATGGACATGTGACGCTCCACCGTACGATGGACATGGGATGCTCCACCGTAGGATGGACATGTGACGCTCCACCGTACGATGGACATGCGACGCTCCACGGTACGATGGACATGCGATGCTCCACTGTACGATGGACATGTGACGCTCCACCGTATGATTGACATGCGACGCTATACTGTACGATGGACATGTGACGCTCCACCGTACGATGGACATGGGATGCTCCTTCGTTCGATGGACATGTGACGCTCCACCGTACGATGGACATGGGATGCTCCACCGTAAGATGGACATGTGACGCTCCACCGTACGATGGGCATGCGATGCTGAAATGTACGATGGACATGTGATGCTCCACCGTACGATGGACATGTGACGCTGCACCGTACGATGGTCATGCACGGCTCCACTGTACAATGGACATGCGACGCTCCACCGTACGATGGACATGCGACGCTCCACCGTACGATGGACATGCGACGCTCCACTGTACGATGGACATGTGACGCTCCACCGTATGATTGACATGCGAGGCTCCACCGTACGATGGACATGCGACGCTCCACCGTACGATGGACATGCGATGCTCCACCGTACGATGGACATGCGATGCTCCACTGTACGATGGACATGTGATGCTCCACCGTATGATTGACATGCGAGACTCCACTGTACGTTGGACATGTGACGCTCCACCGTACGATGGACATGGGATGCTCCTTCGTACGATGGACATGTGACGCTCCACCGTACGATGGACATGGGATGCTCCACCGTAGGATGGACATGTGACGCTCCACCGTATGATGGACATGCAATGCTCCACTGTACAATGGACATGTGAAGCTCCACCGTACGATGGACATGGGATGCTCCACCGTATGATGGACATGTGACGCTCCACCGTATGATGGACCTGTGATGCTCCACCATACGATGGACATCTGACGCTCCACCGTACGATAGACATGCGATGCCCCACCATACGATGGACATGTGACGCTCCACTGTACGATGGACATGTGACGCTCCACCATATGATGGCCATGCAAGGCTCCACTGTACAATGGACATGTGACGCTCCACCGTACGATGGACACGCGACGCTCCACCGTATGATGGACATGCAACGCTCCATCGTACGATGGACATGTGACGCTCCACCATACGATGGACATCTGACGCTCCACCGTACGATGGACATGCGATGCTCCACTGTACGATGGACATGTGACGCTCCACCGTATGATTGACATGCGAGGCTATACTGTACAATGGACATGTGACGCTCCACCGTACGATGGACATGGGATGCTCCTTCGTACGATGGACATGTGACGCTCCACCGTACGATGGACATGGGATGCTCCACCGTAGGATGGACATGTGACGCTCCACCATACGATGGGCATGCGATGCTCCAATGTACGATGGACATGTGATGCTCCAACGTACGATGGACATGTGACGCTCCACCGTACGACGGTCATGCAAGGCTCCACTGTACCATGGACATGTGACGCTCCACCGTACGATGGACATGCGACGCTCCACCGTATGATGGACATGCGATGCTCCACTGTACGATGGACATGTGACGCTCCACCGTATGATTGACATGCGAGGCTCCACCGTACGATGGACATGCGATGCTCCACCGTACGATGGACATGCGATGCTCCACTGTACGATGGACATGTGACGCTCCACCGTATGATTGACATGCGAGGCTCCACTGTACGATGGACATGTGACGCTCCACCGTACGATGGACATGGGATGCTCCTGCATACGATGGACATGTGACGCTCCACCGTACGATGGACATGGGATGCTCCACCGTAGGATGGACATGTGACGCTCCACCGTACGATGGGCATGCGATGCTCCAATGTACGATGGACATGTGATGCTCCACCGTACGATGGACATGTGACGCTCCACCGTATGATGGACATGCAAGGCTCCACTGTACAATGGACATGTGACGCTCCACCGTACGATGGACATGGGATGCTGCACCGTATGATGAACATGTGACGCTCCACCGTATGATGGACATGTGACGCTCCACCGTACGATGGACATGCGACGCTCCATCGTACGATGGACATGTGACAATCCACCGTACGATGGACATCTGAAGCTCCTCTGCACGATGGACAAGCGACGCTCCACTGTACGATGGACATGTGATGCTCCACCGTACGATGGACATGCGACGCTCCATCGTACGATGGACATGTGATGCTCCACCGTACGATGGACATGTGACGCTCCATCGTACGATGGACTAGCGACACTCCACCGTAAGATGGACATGCGACGCTCCACCGTACGATGGACATGGGACGCTCCATCATACGATGGACATGTGATGCTCCACCATACGATCGACATGCGATGCTCCACCGTATGATCGACATGTGATGCTCCACCGTACGATGGACATGTGACGCTCCACCGTACGATGGACATGGGATGCTCCACCGTATGATGGACATGTGACGCTCCACCGTATGATGGACATGTGACGCTCCACCGTACGATGGACATGCGACGCTCCATCGTACGATGGACATGTGACAATCCACCGTACGATGGACATCTGACGCTCCTCTGCACGATGGACAAGCGACGCTCCACTGTACGATGGACATGTGATGCTCCACCATACGATGGACATGCGACGCTCCATCGTACGATGGACTAGCGACACTCCACCGTAAGATGGACTGGCGAGGCTCCACCGTATGATGGACATGCGACGCTCCATCGCAGGATGAACATGCGACGCTCCACCGTACGAAGGACATGCGATGCTCCACCGTACGATGGACATGCGACGCTCCACCGTACGATGGACATGCGACGCTCCATCGTACGATAGACATGTGACACTACACCGTAAGATGGACATGCGAGGCTCCACCGTACAATAGACATGCGACGCTCCACTGTATGAATGACATGCGATGTTTTACTGTACAATGGACACGTTACGCTCAACCGTAAGATGGACATGCGATGCTCCACAGTACGATGGACATGGGACGCTCCATCATACGATGGACATGTGATGCTCCACCATACGATCGACATGCGATGCTCCACCGTTCGATCGACATGTGATGCTCCACCGTACGATGGACATGTGACGCTCCACCATACGATGGACATGTGATGCTCCACTGTATGATGGACATGCGATGCTTTACTGTACAATGGACACGTTTTGCTCAACCGTAAGAGTGACATGCGATGCTCCACAGTACGATGGACATGGGACGCTCCATCATACGATGGAAATGTGACGCTCCACCGTACGATCGACATGCGATGCTCCACCGTATGATCGACATGTGATGCTCCACCGTACGATGGACATGGGATCCTCCATCGTACGATGGACATGCGATGCTCCACTGTACGATCGACATGCGATGCTCCACCGTACGATGGACATGCGATGTTCCATTGTACGATGGACATCTGATGCTCCACCATACGATGGACATGTGACACTCCGCTGTACGATGGACATGTGACGCTCCACCGTACGATGGACATGCGACGCTCCATCGTACGATGGACATGGGATGCTCTATCGTATGATGGACTAGCGATGCTCCACCGTAAGATGGACATGTGACGCCCCACAGTACGATGGACATGCGACGCTCCATCGTACGATGGACATGGGATGCTCCACCGTATGATGGACATGTGACGCTCTACCGTACGATGGACATGCGATGCTCCACCGTACGATGGACCTGTGATGCTCCACCATACAATGGACATCTGACGCTCCACCGTACGATAGACATGCGATGCTCCACCATACGATGGACATGTGACGCTCCACCGTACGATGGACATGCGACGCTCCACGGTACGATGGACATGCGATGCTCCACTGTACGATGGACATGTGACGCTCCACCGTATGATTGACATGCGACGCTATACTGTACAATGGACATGTGACGCTCCACCGTACGATGGACATGGGATGCTCCTTCGTTCGATGGACATGTGACGCTCCACCGTACGATGGACATGGGATGATCCACCGTAAGATGGACATGTGACGCTCCACCGTACGATGGGCATGCGATGCTGAAATGTACGATGGACATGTGATGCTCCACCGTACGATGGACATGTGACGCTGCACCGTACGATGGTCATGCACGGCTCCACTGTACAATGGACATGCGACGCTCCACCGTACGATGGACATGCGACGCTCCACCGTATGATGGACATGCGACGCTCCACTGTACGATGGACATGTGACGCTCCACCGTATGATTGACATGCGAGGCTCCACCGTACGATGGACATGCGACGCTCCACCGTACGATGGACATGCGATGCTCCACTGTACGATGGACATGTGATGCTCCACCGTATGATTGACATGCGAGACTCCACTGTACGTTGGACATGTGACGCTCCACCGTACGATGGACATGGGATGCTCCTTCGTACGATGGACATGTGACGCTCCACCGTACGATGGACATGGGATGCTCCACCGTAGGATGGACATGTGACGCTCCACCGTATGATGGACATGCAATGCTCCACTGTACAATGGACATGTGAAGCTCCACCGTACGATGGACATGGGATGCTCCACCGTATGATGGACATGTGACGCTCCACCGTATGATGGACCTGTGATGCTCCACCATACGATGGACATCTGACGCTCCACCGTACGATAGACATGCGATGCTCCACCATACGATGGACATGTGACGCTCCACTGTACGATGGACATGTGACGCTCCACCATATGATGGCCATGCAAGGATCCACTGTACAATGGACATGTGACGCTCCACCGTACGATGGACACGCGACGCTCCACCGTACGATGGACATGCGACGCTCCACCGTACGATGGACATGCGACGCTCCACCGTACGATGGACATGTGACGCTCCACCGTACGATGGACATGCGATGCTCCACTGTACGATGGACATGTGATGCTCCAACGTACGATGGACATGTGACGCTCCACCGTACGACGGTCATGCAAGGCTCCACTGTACCATGGACATGTGACGCTCCACCGTACGATGGACATGCGACGCTCCACCGTATGATGGACATGCGACGCTCCACTGTACGATGGACATGTGACGCTCCACCGTATGATTGACATGCGAGGCTCCACCGTACGATGGACATGCGATGCTCCACCGTACGATGGACATGCGATGCTCCACTGTACGATGGACATCTGACGCTCCACCGTACGATGGACATGCGATGCTCCACTGTACGATGGACATGTGACGCTCCACCGTATGATTGACATGCGAGGCTATACTGTACAATGGACATGTGACGCTCCACCGTACGATGGACATGGGATGCTCCTTCGTACGATGGACATGTGACGCTCCACCGTACGATGGACATGGGATGCTCCACCGTAGGATGGACATGTGACGCTCCACCATACGATGGGCATGCGATGCTCCAATGTACGATGGACATGTGATGCTCCAACGTACGATGGACATGTGACGCTCCACCGTACGACGGTCATGCAAGGCTCCACTGTACCATGGACATGTGACGCTCCACCGTACGATGGACATGCGACGCTCCACCGTATGATGGACATGCGACGCTCCACTGTACGATGGACATGTGACGCTCCACCGTATGATTGACATGCGAGGCTCCACCGTACGATGGACATGCGATGCTCCACCGTACGATGGACATGCGATGCTCCACTGTACGATGGACATGTGACGCTCCACCGTATGATTGACATGCGAGGCTCCACTGTACGATGGACATGTGACGCTCCACCGTACGATGGACATGGGATGCTCCTGCATACGATGGACATGTGACGCTCCACCGTACGATGGACATGGGATGCTCCACCGTAGGATGGACATGTGACGCTCCACCGTACGATGGGCATGCGATGCTCCAATGTACGATGGACATGTGATGCTCCACCGTACGATGGACATGTGACGCTCCACCGTATGATGGACATGCAAGGCTCCACTGTACAATGGACATGTGACGCTCCACCGTACGATGGACATGGGATGCTCCACCGTATGATGAACATGTGACGCTCCACCGTATGATGGACATGTGACGCTCCTCCGTACGATGGACATGCGACGCTCCATCGTACGATGGACATGTGACAATCCACCGTACGATGGACATCTGAAGCTCCTCTGCACGATGGACAAGCGACGCTCCACTGTACGATGGACATGTGATGCTCCACCGTACGATGGACATGCGACGCTCCATCGTACGATGGACATGTGATGCTCCACCGTACGATGGACATGCGACGCTCCATCGTACGATGGACTAGCGACACTCCACCGTAAGATGGACATGCGACGCTCCACCGTACGATGGACATGGGACGCTCCATCATACGATGGACATGTGATGCTCCACCATACGATCGACATGCGATGCTCCACCGTATGATCGACATGTGATGCTCCACCGTACGATGGACATGTGACGCTCCACCATACGATGGACATGTGACGCTCCACTGTATGATGGTCATGCGATGCTTTACTGTACAATGGACACGTTTTGCTCAACCGTAAGAGTGACATGCGATGCTCCACAGTACGATGGACATGGGACGCTCCATCATACGATGGAAATGTGACGCTCCACCGTACGATCGACATGCGATGCTCCACCGTATGATCGACATGTGATGCTCCACCGTACGATGGACATGGGATCCTCCATCGTACGATGGACATGCGATGCTCCACCGTACGATCGACATGCGATGCTCCACCGTACGATGGACATGCGATGTTCCATTGTACGATGGACATCTGATGCTCAACCATACGATGGACATGTGACACTCCGCTGTACGATGGAAATGTGACGCTCCACTGTACGATGGACATGCGATGCTCCATCGTACGATGGACATGGGATGCTCTATCGTATGATGGACTAGCGATGCTCCACCATAAGATGGACATGTGACGCCCCACCGTACGATGGACATGCGACGCTCCATCGTACGATGGACATGGGATGCTCCACCGTATGATGGACATGTGACGCTCTACCGTACGATGGACATGCGATGCTCCACCGTACGATGGACCTGTGATACTCCACCATACAATGGACATCTGACGCTCCACCGTATGATAGACATGCGATGCTCCACCATACGATGGACATGTGATGCTCCACTGTACGATGGACATGTGACGCTCCACCCTATGATGGACATGCAAGGCTCCACTGTACAATGGACATGTGACGCTCCACCGTACGATGGACATGCGATGCTCCACTGTACGATGGAAATGTGACGCTCCACCGAACGATGGACATGCAATGCTCCATCGTACGATGGGCTAGCGACGTTCCACCGTAAGATGGACATGCGACGCTCCATGTACGATGGACATGTGACGCTCCACCGTACGATGGACATGCGACGCTCCACTGTATGATGGACATGCGATGCTTTACTGTACAATGGACATGTGATGCTCCACCGTATGATGGACATGTAACGCTCCATCGTACGATGGACTAGCGAAGCTCCACCGTAAGGTGGACATGCGACGCTCCACAGTACGTTGGACATGGGACGCTCCATCGTACGATGGACATGTGACACTCCACCGTACGATCGACATGCAATGCTTCACAGTACCATGGACATGTGATGCTCCACCGTACGATGGACATCTAATGCTCCACCATACGATGGACATGCGATGCTCCACCGTACGATGGACATGTGATGCTCCACCGTACGATGGACATGCGACGCTCCACCGTACGATGGACATGCGATGCTCCACTGTACGATGGACATGTGACGCTCCACCGTATGATTGACATGCGAGGCTCCACTGTACGATGGACATGTGACGCTCCACCGTACGATGGACATGGGATGCTCCACCGTAGGATGGACATGTGACGCTCCACCGTACGATGGGCATGCGATGCTCCAATGTACGATGGACATGTGATGCTCCACCGTACGATGGACATGGGACGCTCCACCGTATGATGGACATGCAAGGCTCCACTGTACAATGGACATGTGACTCTCCACCGTACGATGGACATGGGATGCTCCACCGTATGATGGACATGTGACGCTCCACCGTATGATGGACATGTGACGCTCCACCGTACGATGGACATGCGACGCTCCATCGTACGATGGACATGTGACAATCCACCGTACGATGGACATCTGACGCTCCTCTGCACGATGGACAAGCGACGCTCCACTGTACGATGGACATGTGATGCTCCACCGTACGATGGACATGCGACGCTCCATCGTACGATGGACTAGCGACACTCCACCGTAAGATGGACATGCGAGGCTCCACCGTACGATGGACATGCGACGCTCCATCGCAGGATGAACATGCGACGCTCCACCGTACGAAGCACATGCGATGCTCCACCGTACGATGGACATGCGACGCTCCACCGTACGATGGACATGCGACGCTCCATCGTACGATAGACATGTGACACTACACCGTAAGATGGACATGCGAGGCTCCACCGTACAATAGACATGCGACGCTCCACTGTATGATGGACATGCGATGCTTTACTGTACAATGGACACGTTACGCTCAACCGTAAGATGGACATGCGATGCTCCACAGTACGATGGACATGGGACGCTCCATCATACGATGGACATGTGATGCTCCACCATACGATCGACATGCGATGCTCCACCGTTCGATCGACATGTGATGCTCCACCGTACGATGGACATGTGACGCTCCACCATACGATGGACATGTGACGCTCCACTGTATGATGGACATGCGATGCTTTACTGTACAATGGACACGTTTTGCTCAACCGTAAGAGTGAAATGCGATGCTCCACAGTACGATGGACATGGGACGCTCCATCATACGATGGAAATGTGACGCTCCACCGTACGATCGACATGCGATGCTCCACCGTATGATCGACATGTGATGCTCCACCGTACGATGGACATGGGATCCTCCATCGTACGATGGACATGCGATGCTCCACCGTACGATCGACATGCGATGCTCCACCGTACGATGGACATGCGATGTTCCATTGTACGATGGACATCTGATGCTCCACCATACGATGGACATGTGACACTCCGCTGTACGATGGACATGTGACGCTCCACCGTACGATGGACATGCGACGCTCCATCGTACGATGGACATGGGATGCTCTATCGTATGATGGACTAGCGATGCTCCACCGTAAGATGGACATGTGACGCCCCACCGTACGATGGACATGCGACGCTCCATCGTACGATGGACATGGGATGCTCCACCGTATGATGGACATGTGACGCTCTACCGTACGATGGACATGCGATGCTCCACCGTACGATGGACCTGTGATGCTCCACCATACAATGGACATCTGACGCTCCACCGTACGATAGACATGCGATGCTCCACCATACGATGGACATGTGACGCTCCACCGTACGATGGACATGCGACGCTCCACCGTACGATGGACATGCGATGCTCCACTGTACGATGGACATGTGACGCTCCACCGTATGATGGACATGCAAGGCTCCACTGTACAATGGACATGTGACGCTCCACTATACGATGGACATGCGATGCTCCACCGTATGATGGACATGCAACGCTCCATCGTACGGTGGACATGTGACGCTCCACCGTACGATGGACATGCGATGCTCCACTGTACGATGGACATGTGACGCTCCACCGTACGATGGACATGGGATGCTCCTTCGTTCGATGGACATGTGACGCTCCACCGTACGATGGACATGGGATGCTCCACCGTAAGATGGACATGTGACGCTCCACCGTACGATGGGCATGCGATGCTGAAATGTACGATGGACATGTGATGCTCCACCGTACGATGGACATGTGACGCTCCACCGTACGATGGTCATGCACGGCTCCACTGTACAATGGACATGCGACGCTTCACCGTACGATGGACATGCGACGCTCCACCGTATGATGGACATGCGACGCTCCACTGTACGATGGACATGTGACGCTCCACCGTATGATTGACATGCGAGGCTATACTGTACAATGGACATGTGACGCTCCACCGTATGATTGACATGCGAGGCTATACTGTACAATGGACATGTGACGCTCCACCGTACGATGGACATGGGATGCTCCTTCGTACGATGGACATGTGACGCTCCACCGTACGATGGACATGGGATGCTCCACCGTAGGATGGACATGTGACGCTCCACCATACGATGGGCATGCGATGCTCCAATGTACGATGGACATGTGATGCTCCAACGTACGATGGACATGTGACGCTCCACCGTACGACGGTCATGCAAGGCTCCACTGTACCATGGACATGTGACGCTCCACCGTACGATGGACATGCGACGCTCCACCGTATGATGGACATGCGACGCTCCACTGTACGATGGACATGTGACGCTCCACCGTATGATTGACATGCGAGGCTCCACCGTACGATGGACATGCGATGCTCCACCGTACGATGGACATGCGATGCTCCACTGTACGATGGACATGTGACGCTCCACCGTATGATTGACATGCGAGGCTCCACTGTACGATGGACATGTGACGCTCCACCGTACGATGGACATGGGATGCTCCTGCATACGATGGACATGTGACGCTCCACCGTACGATGGACATGGGATGCTCCACCGTAGGATGGACATGTGACGCTCCACCGTACGATGGGCATGCGATGCTCCAATGTACGATGGACATGTGATGCTCCACCGTACGATGGACATGTGACGCTCCACCGTATGATGGACATGCAAGGCTCCACTGTACAATGGACATGTGACGCTCCACCGTACGATGGACATGGGATGCTGCACCGTATGATGAACATGTGACGCTCCACCGTATGATGGACATGTGACGCTCCACCGTACGATGGACATGCGACGCTCCATCGTACGATGGACATGTGACAATCCACCGTACGATGGACATCTGAAGCTCCTCTGCACGATGGACAAGCGACGCTCCACTGTACGATGGACATGTGATGCTCCACCGTACGATGGACATGCGACGCTCCATCGTACGATGGACATGTGATGCTCCACCGTACGATGGACATGCGACGCTCCATCGTACGATGGACTAGCGACACTCCACCGTAAGATGGACATGCGACGCTCCACCGTACGATGGACATGGGACGCTCCATCATACGATGGACATGTGATGCTCCACCATACGATCGACATGCGATGCTCCACCGTATGATCGACATGTGATGCTCCACCGTACGATGGACATGTGACGCTCCACCGTACGATGGACATGGGATGCTCCACCGTATGATGGACATGTGACGCTCCACCGTATGATGGACATGTGACGCTCCACCGTACGATGGACATGCGACGCTCCATCGTACGATGGACATGTGACAATCCACCGTACGATGGACATCTGACGCTCCTCTGCACGATGGACAAGCGACGCTCCACTGTACGATGGACATGTGATGCTCCACCATACGATGGACATGCGACGCTCCATCGTACGATGGACTAGCGACACTCCACCGTAAGATGGACTGGCGAGGCTCCACCGTATGATGGACATGCGACGCTCCATCGCAGGATGAACATGCGACGCTCCACCGTACGAAGGACATGCGATGCTCCACCGTACGATGGACATGCGACGCTCCACCGTACGATGGACATGCGACGCTCCATCGTACGATAGACATGTGACACTACACCGTAAGATGGACATGCGAGGCTCCACCGTACAATAGACATGCGACGCTCCACTGTATGAATGACATGCGATGTTTTACTGTACAATGGACACGTTACGCTCAACCGTAAGATGGACATGCGATGCTCCACAGTACGATGGACATGGGACGCTCCATCATACGATGGACATGTGATGCTCCACCATACGATCGACATGCGATGCTCCACCGTTCGATCGACATGTGATGCTCCACCGTACGATGGACATGTGACGCTCCACCATACGATGGACATGTGATGCTCCACTGTATGATGGACATGCGATGCTTTACTGTACAATGGACACGTTTTGCTCAACCGTAAGAGTGACATGCGATGCTCCACAGTACGATGGACATGGGACGCTCCATCATACGATGGAAATGTGACGCTCCACCGTACGATCGACATGCGATGCTCCACCGTATGATCGACATGTGATGCTCCACTGTACGATGGACATGGGATCCTCCATCGTACGATGGACATGCGATGCTCCACCGTACGATCGACATGCGATGCTCCACCGTACGATGGACATGCGATGTTCCATTGTACGATGGACATCTGATGCTCCACCATACGATGGACATGTGACACTCCGCTGTACGATGGACATGTGACGCTCCACCGTACGATGGACATGCGACGCTCCATCGTACGATGGACATGGGATGCTCTATCGTATGATGGACTAGCGATGCTCCACCGTAAGATGGACATGTGACGCCCCACAGTACGATGGACATGCGACGCTCCATCGTACGATGGACATGGGATGCTCCACCGTATGATGGACATGTGACGCTCTACCGTACGATGGACATGCGATGCTCCACCGTACGATGGACCTGTGATGCTCCACCATACAATGGACATCTGACGCTCCACCGTACGATAGACATGCGATGCTCCACCATACGATGGACATGTGACGCTCCACCGTACGATGGACATGCGACGCTCCACGGTACGATGGACATGCGATGCTCCACTGTACGATGGACATGTGACGCTCCACCGTATGATTGACATGCGACGCTATACTGTACGATGGACATGTGACGCTCCACCGTACGATGGACATGGGATGCTCCTTCGTTCGATGGACATGTGACGCTCCACCGTACGATGGACATGGGATGCTCCACCGTAAGATGGACATGTGACGCTCCACCGTACGATGGGCATGCGATGCTGAAATGTACGATGGACATGTGATGCTCCACCGTACGATGGACATGTGACGCTGCACCGTACGATGGTCATGCACGGCTCCACTGTACAATGGACATGCGACGCTCCACCGTACGATGGACATGCGACGCTCCACCGTATGATGGACATGCGACGCTCCACTGTACGATGGACATGTGACGCTCCACCGTATGATTGACATGCGAGGCTCCACCGTACGATGGACATGCGACGCTCCACCGTACGATGGACATGCGATGCTCCACTGTACGATGGACATGTGATGCTCCACCGTATGATTGACATGCGAGACTCCACTGTACGTTGGACATGTGACGCTCCACCGTACGATGGACATGGGATGCTCCTTCGTACGATGGACATGTGACGCTCCACCGTACGATGGACATGGGATGCTCCACCGTAGGATGGACATGTGACGCTCCACCGTATGATGGACATGCAATGCTCCACTGTACAATGGACATGTGAAGCTCCACCGTACGATGGACATGGGATGCTCCACCGTATGATGGACATCTGACGCTCCACCGTACGATAGACATGCGATGCTCCACCATACGATGGACATGTGACGCTCCACTGTACGATGGACATGTGACGCTCCACCATATGATGGCCATGCAAGGCTCCACTGTACAATGGACATGTGACGCTCCACTGTACAATGGACATGTGACGCTCCACCGTACGATGGACATCTGACGCTCCTCCGCACGATGGACAAGCGACGCTCCACTGTACGATGGACATGTGATGCTCCACCGTACGATGGACATGCGACGCTCCATCGTACGATGGACATGTGATGCTCCACCGTACGATGGACATGCGACGCTCCATCGTACGATGGACTAGCGACACTCCACCGTAAGATGGACATGCGACGCTCCACCGTACGATGGACATGCGACGCTCCATCGCAGGATGGACATGCGATGCTCCACTGTACGATGGACATGTGACGCTCCACCGTACGATGGACATGCGACGCTCCACCGTACGATGGACATGCGATGCTCCACCATACGATGGACATGTGACGCTCCACCGTACGATAGACATGCGATGCTCCACCATACGATGGACATGTGACGCTCCACCGTACGATGGACATGCGACGCTCCACCGTACGATGGACATGCGATGCTCCACTGTACGATGGACATGTGACGCTCCACCGTATGATGGACATGCAAGGCTCCACTGTACAATGGACATGTGACGCTCCACTATACGATGGACATGCGATGCTCCACCGTATGATGGACATGCAACGCTCCATCGTACGGTGGACATGTGACGCTCCACCGTACGATGGACATGCGATGCTCCACTGTACGATGGACATGTGACGCTCCACCGTACGATGGACATGGGATGCTCCTTCGTTCGATGGACATGTGACGCTCCACCGTACGATGGACATGGGATGCTCCACCGTAAGATGGACATGTGACGCTCCACCGTACGATGGGCATGCGATGCTGAAATGTACGATGGACATGTGATGCTCCACCGTACGATGGACATGTGACGCTCCACCGTACGATGGTCATGCACGGCTCCACTGTACAATGGACATGCGACGCTTCACCGTACGATGGACATGCGACGCTCCACCGTATGATGGACATGCGACGCTCCACTGTACGATGGACATGTGACGCTCCACCGTATGATTGACATGCGAGGCTCCACCGTACGATGGACATGCGACGCTCCACCGTACGATGGACATGCGATGCTCCACTGTACGATGGACATGTGATGCTCCTCCGTATGATTGACATGCGAGACTCCACTGTACATTGGACATGTGACGCTCCACCGTACGATGGACATGGGATGCTCCTTCGTACGATGGACATGTGACGCTCCACCGTACGATGGACATGGGATGCTCCACCGTAGGATGGACATGTGACGCTCCACCGTATGATGGACATGCAATGCTCCACTGTACAATGGACATGTGAAGCTCCACCGTACGATGGACATGGGATGCTCCACCGTATGATGGACATGTGACGCTCCACCGTATGATGGACATGTGACGCTGCACCGTACGATGGACATGCGACGCTCCATCGTACGATGGACATGCGACAATCCACCGTACGATGGACATCTGACGCTCCTCTGTACGATGGACAAGCGACGCTCCACTGTACGATGGACATGTGATGCTCCACCGTACGATGGACATGCGACGCTCCATCGTACGATGGACATGTGATGCTCCACCGTACGATGGACATGCGACACTCCATCGTACGATGGACTAGCGACACTCCACCGTAAGATGGACATGCGACGCTCCACCGTACGATGGACATGCGACGCTTCATCGCAGGATGGACATGCGACGCTCCACCGTACGAAGGACATGCGATGCTCCACCGTACGATGGACATGCGACGCTACATCGCAGGATGGACATGCGACGCTCCACCATACGAAGGACATGCGATGCTCCACCGTACGATGGACATGCGACGCTCCATCGTACGATAGACATGTGACACTCCACCGTAAGATGGACATCCGAGGCTCCACCGTACAATAGACATGCGACGCTCCACTGTATGATGGACATGCGATGCTTTACTGTACAATGGACACGTTACGCTCAACTGTAAGATGGACATGCGATGCTCCACAGTACGATGGACATGGGACGCTCCATCATACGATGGACATGTGATGCTCCACCATACGATCGACATGCGATGCTCCACCGTACGATCGACATGTGATGCTCCACCGTACGATGGACATGTGACGCTCCACCATACGATGGACATCTGACGCTCCACCGTACGATAGACATGCGATGCTCCACCATACGATGGACATGTGACGCTGCACTGTACGATGGACATGTGACGCTCCACCATATGATGGCCATGCAAGGCTCCACTGTACAATGGACATGTGACGCTCCACCGTACGATGGACACGCGACGCTCCACCGTATGATGGACATGCAACGCTCCATCGTACGATGGACATGTGACGCTCCACCATACGATGGACATCTGACGCTCCACCGTACGATGGACATGCGATGCTCCACTGTACGATGGACATGTGACGCTCCACCGTATGATTGACATGCGAGGCTATACTGTACAATGGACATGTGACGCTCCACCGTACGATGGACATGGGATGCTCCTTCGTACGATGGACATGTGACGCTCCACCGTACGATGGACATGGGATGCTCCACCGTAGGATGGACATGTGACGCTCCACCATACGATGGGCATGCGATGCTCCAATGTACGATGGACATGTGATGCTCCAACGTACGATGGACATGTGACGCTCCACCGTACGACGGTCATGCAAGGCTCCACTGTACCATGGACATGTGACGCTCCACCGTACGATGGACATGCGACGCTCCACCGTACGATGGACATGCGATGCTCCACTGTACGATGGACATGTGACGCTCCACCGTCTGATTGACATGCGAGGCTCCACCGTACGATGGACATGCGACGCTCCACCGTACGATGGACATGCGATGCTCCACTGTACGATGGACATGTGACGCTCCACCGTATGATTGACATGCGAGGCTCCACTGTACGATGGACATGTGACGCTCCACCGTACGATGGACATGGGATGCTCCACCGTAGGATGGACATGTGACGCTCCACCGTACGATGGGCATGCGATGCTCCAATGTACGATGGACATGTGATGCTCCACCGTACGATGGACATGTGACGCTCCACCGTATGATGGACATGCAAGGCTCCACTGTACAATGGACATGTGACGCTCCACCGTACGATGGACATGGGATGCTCCACCGTATGATGAACATGTGACGCTCCACCGTATGATGGACATGTGACGCTCCACCGTACGATGGACATGCGACGCTCCATCGTACGATGGACATGTGACAATCCACCGTACGATGGACATCTGACGCTCCTCTGCACGATGGACAAGCGACGCTCCACTGTACGATGGACATGTGATGCTCCACCGTACGATGGACATGCGACGCTCCATCGTATGATGGACATGTGATGCTCCACCGTACGATGGACATGCGACGCTCCATCGTACGATGGACTAGCGACACTCCACCGTAAGATGGACATGCGACGCTCCACCGTACGATGGACATGCGACGCTTCATCGCAGGATGGACATGCGACGCTCCATCGTACGAAGGACATGCGATGCTCCACCGTACGATGGACATGCGACGCTCCATCGCAGGATGGACATGCGACGCTCCACCATACGAAGGACATGCGATGCTCCACCGTACGATGGACATGCGACGCTCCATCGTACGATAGACATGTGACACTCCACCGTAAGATGGACATCCGAGGCTCCACCGTACAATAGACATGCGACGCTCCACTGTATGATGGACATGCGATGCTTTACTGTACAATGGACACGTTACGCTCAACCGTAAGATGGACATGCGATGCTCCACAGTACGATGGACATGGGACGCTCCATCATACGATGGACATGTGATGCTCCACCATACGATCGACATGCGATGCTCCACCGTATGATCGACATGTGATGCTCCACCGTACGATGGACATGTGACGCTCCACCATACGATGGACATGTGACGCTCCACTGTATGATGGTCATGCGATGCTTTACTGTACAATGGACACGTTTTGCTCAACCGTAAGAGTGACATGCGATGCTCCACAGTACGATGGACATGGGACGCTCCATCATACGATGGAAATGTGACGCTCCACCGTACGATCGACATGCGATGCTCCACCGTATGATCGACATGTGATGCTCCACCGTACGATGGACATGGGATCCTCCATCGTACGATGGACATGCGATGCTCCACCGTACGATCGACATGCGATGCTCCACCGTACGATGGACATGCAATGTTCCATTGTACGATGGACATCTGATGCTCAACCATACGATGGACATGTGACACTCCGCTGTACGATGGACATGTGACGCTCCACTGTACGATGGACATGCGATGCTCCATCGTACGATGGACATGGGATGCTCTATCGTATGATGGACTAGCGATGCTCCACCATAAGATGGACATGTGACGCCCCACCGTACGATGGACATGCGACGCTCCATCGTACGATGGACATGGGATGCTCCATCGTACGATGGACATGGGATGCTCCACCGTATGATGGACATGTGACGCTCTACCGTACGATGGACATGCGATGCTCCACCGTACGATGGACCTGTGATACTCCACCATACAATGGACATCTGACGCTCCACCGTATGATAGACATGCGATGCTCCACCATACGATGGACATGTGATGCTCCACTGTACGATGGACATGTGACGCTCCACCATATGATGGACATGCAAGGCTCCACTGTACAATGGACATGTGACGCTCCACCGTACGATGGACATGCGATGCTCCACTGTACGATGGAAATGTGACGCTCCACCGAACGATGGACATGCAATGCTCCATCGTACGATGGGCTAGCGACGTTCCACCGTAAGATGGACATGCGACGCTCCATGTACGATGGACATGTGACGCTCCACCGTACGATGGACATGCGACGCTCCACTGTATGATGGACATGCGATGCTTTACTGTACAATGGACATGTGATGCTCCACCGTACGATGGACATGCGACGCTCCACTGTATGATGGACATGCGATGCTTTACTGTACAATGGACATGTGATGCTCCACCGTATGATGGACATGTGACGCTCCATCGTACGATGGACTAGCGAAGCTCCACCGTAAGGTGGACATGCGACGCTCCACAGTACGTTGGACATGGGACGCTCCATCGTACGATGGACATGTGACACTCCACCGTACGATCGACATGCAATGCTTCACAGTACCATGGACATGTGATGCTCCACCGTACGATGGACATCTAATGCTCCACCATACGATGGACATGCGATGCTCCACCGTACGATGGACATGTGATGCTCCACCGTACGATGGACATGCGACGCTCCACCGTACGATGGACATGCGATGCTCCACTGTACGATGGACATGTGACGCTCCACCGTATGATTGACATGCGAGGCTCCACTGTACGATGGACATGTGACGCTCCACCGTACGATGGACATGGGATGCTCCACCGTAGGATGGACATGCGATGCTCCACTGTACGATGGACATGTGACGCTCCACCGTATGATGGACATGCAAGGCTCCACTGTACAATGGACATGTGACGCTCCACTATACGATGGACATGCGATGTTCCACCGTATGATGGACATGCAACGCTCCATCGTACGGTGGACATGTGACGCTCCACCGTACGATGGACATGCGATGCTCCACTGTACGATGGACATGTGACGCTCCACCGTACGATGGACATGGGATGCTCCTTCGTTCGATGGACATGTGACGCTCCACCGTACGATGGACATGGGATGCTCCACCGTAAGATGGACATGTGACGCTCCACCGTACGATGGGCATGCGATGCTGAAATGTACGATGGACATGTGATGCTCCACCGTACGATGGACATGTGACGCTCCACCGTACGATGGTCATGCAAGGCTCCACTGTACAATGGACATGCGACGCTTCACCGTACGATGGACATGCGACGCTCCACCGTATGATGGACATGCGACGCTCCACTGTACGATGGACATGTGACGCTCCACCGTATGATTGACATGCGAGGCTCCACCGTACGATGGACATGCGACGCTCCACCGTACGATGGACATGCGATGCTCCACTGTACGATGGACATGTGATGCTCCACCGTATGATTGACATGCGAGACTCCACTGTACGTTGGACATGTGACGCTCCACCGTACGATGGACATGGGATGCTCCTTCGTACGATGGACATGTGACGCTCCACCGTACGATGGACATGGGATGCTCCACCGTAGGATGGACATGTGACGCTCCACCGTATGATGGACATGCAATGCTCCACTGTACAATGGACATGTGAAGCTCCACCGTACGATGGACATGGGATGCTCCACCGTATGATGGACATGTGACGCTCCACCGTATGATGGACATGTGACGCTCCACCGTACGATGGACATGCGACGCTCCATCGTACGATGGACATGCGACAATCCACCGTACGATGGACATCTGACGCTCCTCTGTACGATGGACAAGCGACGCTCCATCGCAGGATGGACATGCGACGCTCCACCGTACGAAGGACATGCGAGGCTCCACCGTACGATGGACATGCGACGCTCCACCGTACGATGGACATGCGACGCTCCATCGTACGATGGACATGCGACGCTCCACCGTACGATGGACATGCGATGCTCCACTGTACGATGGACATGTGACGCTCCACCGTATGATGGACATGCAAGGCTCCACTGTACAATGGACATGTGACGCTCCACTATACGATGGACATGCGATGCTCCACCGTATGATGGACATGCAATGCTCCATCGTACGATGGACATGTGACGCTCCACCGTACGATGGACATGCGATGCTCCACTGTACGATGGACATGTGACGCTCCACCGTATGATTGACATGCGAGGCTCCACTGTACGATGGACATGTGACGCTCCACCGTACGATGGACATGGGATGCTCCTGCATACGATGGACATGTGACGCTCCACCGTACGATGGACATGGGATGCTCCACCGTAGGATGGACATGTGACGCTCCATCGTATGATGGGCATGCGATGCTCCAATGTACGATGGACATGTGATGCTCCACCGTACGATGGACATGTGACGCTCCACCGTATGATGGACATGCAAGGCTCCACTGTACAATGGACATGTGACGCTCCACCGTACGATGGACATGGGATGCTCCACCGTATGATGAACATGTGACGCTCCACCGTATGATGGACATGTGACGCTCCACCGTACGATGGACATGCGACGCTCCATCGTACGATGGACATGTGACAATCCACCGTACGATGGACATCTGACGCTCCTCTGCACGATGGACAAGCGACGCTCCACTGTACGATGGACATGTGATGCTCCACCGTACGATGGACATGCGACGCTCCATCGTACGATGGACATGTGATGCTCCACCGTACGATGGACATGCGACGCTCCATCGTACGATGGACTAGCGACACTCCACCGTAAGATGGACATGCGACGCTCCACCGTACGATGGACATGCGACGCTCCATCGCAGGATGGACATGCGACGCTCCACCGTACGAAGGACATGCGATGCTCCACCGTACGATGGACATGCGACGCTCCATCGCAGGATGGACATGCGACGCTCCGCCATACGAAGGACATGCGATGCTCCACCGTACGATGGACATGCGACGCTCCATCGTACGATAGACATGTGACACTCCACCGTAAGATGGACATGCGAGGCTCCACCGTACAATAGACATGCGACGCTCCACTGTATGATGGACATGTGACGCTCTACCGTACGATGGACATGCGATGCTCCACCGTACGATGGACCTGTGATACTCCACCATACAATGGACATCTGACGCTCCACCGTATGATAGACATGCGATGCTCCAATGTACGATGGACATGTGATGCTCCACCGTACGATGGACATGTGACGCTCCACCGTATGATGGACATGCAAGGCTCCACTGTACAATGGACATGTGACGCTCCACCGTACGATGGACATGGGATGCTCCACCGTATGATGAACATGTGACGCTCCACCGTATGATGGACATGTGACGCTCCACCGTACGATGGACATGCGACGCTCCATCGTACGATGGACATGTGACAATCCACCGTACGATGGACATCTGACGCTCCTCTGCACGATGGACAAGCGACGCTCCACTGTACGATGGACATGTGATGCTCCACCGTACGATGGACATGCGACGCTCCATCGTACGATGGACATGTGATGCTCCACCGTACGATGGACATGCGACGCTCCATCGTACGATGGACTAGCGACACTCCACCGTAAGATGGACATGCGACGCTCCACCGTACGATGGACATGCGACGCTCCACCGTACGAAGGACATGCGATGCTCCACCGTACGATGGACATGCGACGCTCCATCGCAGGATGGACATGCGACGCTCCATCGCAGGATGGACATGCGACGCTCCACCATACGAAGGACATGCGATGCTCCACCGTACGATGGACATGCGACGCTCCATCGTACGATAGACATGTGACACTCCACCGTAAGATGGACATGCGAGGCTCCACCGTACAATAGACATGCGACGCTCCACTGTATGATGGACATGCGATGCTTTACTGTACAATGGACACGTTACGCTCAACTGTAAGATGGACATGCGATGCTCCACAGTACGATGGACATGGGACGCTCCATCATACGATGGACATGTGATGCTCCACCATACGATCGACATGCGATGCTCCACCGTACGATCGACATGTGATGCTCCACCGTACGATGGACATGTGACGCTCCACCATACGATGGACATGTGACGCTCCACTGTATGATGGTCATGCGATGCTTTACTGTACAATGGACACGTTTTGCTCAACCGTAAGAGTGACATGCGATGCTCCACAGTACGATGGACATGGGACGCTCCATCATACGATGGAAATGTGATGCTCCACCGTACGATCGACATGCGATGCTCCACCGTATGATCGACATGTGATGCTCCACCGTACGATGGACATGGGATCCTCCATCGTACGATGGACATGCGATGCTCCACCGTACGATCGACATGCGATGCTCCACCGTACGATGGACATGCGATGTTCCATTGTACGATGGACATCTGATGCTCCACCATACGATGGACATGTGACACTCCGCTGTACGATGGACATGTGACGCTCCACTGTACGATGGACATGCGATGCTCCATCGTACGATGGACATGGGATGCTCTATCGTATGATGGACTAGCGATGCTCCACCATAAGATGGACATGTGACGTCCCACCGTACGATGGACATGCGACGCTCCATCGTACGATGGACATGGGATGCTCCACCGTATGATGGACATGTGATGCTCTACCGTACGATGGACATGTGACGCTCCACCATATGATGGACATGCAAGGCTCCACTGTACAATGGACATGTGACGCTCCACCGTACGATGGACATGCGATGCTCCACTGTACGATGGAAATGTGACGCTCCACCGAACGATGGACATGCAACGCTCCATCGTACGATGGGCTAGCGACGTTCCACCGTAAGATGGACATGCGACGCTCCATGTACGATGGACATGTGACGCTCCACCGTACGATGGACATGCGACGCTCCACTGTATGATGGACATGCGATGCTTTACTGTACAATGGACACGTGATGCTCCACCGTATGATGGACATGTGACGCTCCATCGTACGATGGACTAGCGAAGCTCCACCGTAAGGTGGACATGCGACGCTCCACAGTACGTTGGACATGGGACGCTCCATCGTACGATGGACATGTGACACTCCACCGTACGATCGACATGCAATGCTTCACAGTACCATGGACATGTGATGCTCCACTATACGATGGACATCTAATGCTCCACCATACGATGGACATGCGATGCTCCACCGTACGATGGACATGTGATGCTCCACCGTACGATGGACATGCGACGCTCCACCGTACGATGGACATGCGATGCTCCACTGTACGATGGACATGTGACGCTCCACCGTATGATTGACATGCGAGGCTCCACTGTACGATGGACATGTGACGCTCCACCGTACGATGGACATGGGATGCTCCACCGTAGGATGGACATGTGACGCTCCACCGTACGATGGGCATGCGATGCTCCAATGTACGATGGACATGTGATGCTCCACCGTACGATGGACATGTGACGCTCCACCGTATGATGGACATGCAAGGCTCCACTGTACAATGGACATGTGACGCTCCACCGTACGATGGACATGGGATGCTCCACCGTATGATGGACATGTGACGCTCCACCGTATGATGGACATGTGACGCTCCACCGTACGATGGACATGCGACGCTCCATCGTACGATGGACATGTGACAATCCACCGTACGATGGACATCTGACGCTCCTCTGCACGATGGACAAGCGACGCTCCACTGTACGATGGACATGTGATGCTCCACCGTACGATGGACATGCGACGCTCCATCGTACGATGGACTAGCGACACTCCACCGTAAGATGGACTGGCGAGGCTCCACCGTATGATGGACATGCGACGCTCCATCGCAGGATGAACATGCGACGCTCCACCGTACGAAGGACATGCGATGCTCCACCGTACGATGGACATGCGACGCTCCACCGTACGATGGACATGCGACGCTCCATCGTACGATAGACATGTGACACTACACCGTAAGATGGACATGCGAGGCTCCACCGTACAATAGACATGCGACGCTCCACTGTATGAATGACATGCGATGTTTTACTGTACAATGGACACGTTACGCTCAACCGTAAGATGGACATGCGATGCTCCACAGTACGATGGACATGGGACGCTCCATCATACGATGGACATGTGATGCTCCACCATACGATCGACATGCGATGCTCCACCGTTCGATCGACATGTGATGCTCCACCGTACGATGGACATGTGACGCTCCACCATACGATGGACATGTGATGCTCCACTGTATGATGGACATGCGATGCTTTACTGTACAATGGACACGTTTTGCTCAACCGTAAGAGTGACATGCGATGCTCCACAGTACGATGGACATGGGACGCTCCATCATACGATGGAAATGTGACGCTCCACCGTACGATCGACATGCGATGCTCCACCGTATGATCGACATGTGATGCTCCACCGTACGATGGACATGGGATCCTCCATCGTACGATGGACATGCGATGCTCCACCGTACGATCGACATGCGATGCTCCACCGTACGATGGACATGCGATGTTCCATTGTACGATGGACATCTGATGCTCCACCATACGATGGACATGTGACACTCCGCTGTACGATGGACATGTGACGCTCCACCGTACGATGGACATGCGACGCTCCATCGTACGATGGACATGGGATGCTCTATCGTATGATGGACTAGCGATGCTCCACCGTAAGATGGACATGTGACGCCCCACAGTACGATGGACATGCGACGCTCCATCGTACGATGGACATGGGATGCTCCACCGTATGATGGACATGTGACGCTCTACCGTACGATGGACATGCGATGCTCCACCGTACGATGGACCTGTGATGCTCCACCATACAATGGACATCTGACGCTCCACCGTACGATAGACATGCGATGCTCCACCATACGATGGACATGTGACGCTCCACCGTACGATGGACATGCGACGCTCCACGGTACGATGGACATGCGATGCTCCACTGTACGATGGACATGTGACGCTCCACCGTATGATTGACATGCGACGCTATACTGTACGATGGACATGTGACGCTCCACCGTACGATGGACATGGGATGCTCCTTCGTTCGATGGACATGTGACGCTCCACCGTACGATGGACATGGGATGCTCCACCGTAAGATGGACATGTGACGCTCCACCGTACGATGGGCATGCGATGCTGAAATGTACGATGGACATGTGATGCTCCACCGTACGATGGACATGTGACGCTGCACCGTACGATGGTCATGCACGGCTCCACTGTACAATGGACATGCGACGCTCCACCGTACGATGGACATGCGACGCTCCACCGTATGATGGACATGCGATGCTCCACTGTACGATGGACATGTGACGCTCCACCGTATGATTGACATGCGAGGCTCCACCGTACGATGGACATGCGACGCTCCACCGTACGATGGACATGCGATGCTCCACTGTACGATGGACATGTGATGCTCCACCGTATGATTGACATGCGAGACTCCACTGTACGTTGGACATGTGACGCTCCACCGTACGATGGACATGGGATGCTCCTTCGTACGATGGACATGTGACGCTCCACTGTACGATGGACATGGGATGCTCCACCGTAGGATGGACATGTGACGCTCCACCGTATGATGGACATGCAATGCTCCACTGTACAATGGACATGTGAAGCTCCACCGTACGATGGACATGGGATGCTCCACCGTATGATGGACATGTGACGCTCCACCGTATGATGGACCTGTGATGCTCCACCATACGATGGACATCTGACGCTCCACCGTACGATAGACATGCGATGCTCCACCATACGATGGACATGTGACGCTCCACTGTACGATGGACATGTGACGCTCCACCATATGATGGCCATGCAAGGCTCCACTGTACAATGGACATGTGACGCTCCACCGTACGATGGACACGCGACGCTCCACCGTATGATGGACATGCAACGCTCCATCGTACGATGGACATGTGACGCTCCACCATACGATGGACATCTGACGCTCCACCGTACGATGGACATGCGATGCTCCACTGTACGATGGACATGTGACGCTCCACCGTATGATTGACATGCGAGGCTATACTGTACAATGGACATGTGACGCTCCACCGTACGATGGACATGGGATGCTCCTTCGTACGATGGACATGTGACGCTCCACCGTACGATGGACATGGGATGCTCCACCGTAGGATGGACATGTGACGCTCCACCATACGATGGGCATGCGATGCTCCAATGTACGATGGACATGTGATGCTCCAACGTACGATGGACATGTGACGCTCCACCGTACGACGGTCATGCAAGGCTCCACTGTACCATGGACATGTGACGCTCCACCGTACGATGGACATGCGACGCTCCACCGTATGATGGACATGCGACGCTCCACTGTACGATGGACATGTGACGCTCCACCGTATGATTGACATGCGAGGCTCCACCGTACGATGGACATGCGACGCTCCACCGTACGATGGACATGCGATGCTCCACTGTACGATGGACATGTGACGCTCCACCGTATGATTGACATGCGAGGCTCCACTGTACGATGGACATGTGACGCTCCACCGTACGATGGACATGGGATGCTCCTGCATACGATGGACATGTGACGCTCCACCGTACGATGGACATGGGATGCTCCACCGTAGGATGGACATGTGACGCTCCACCGTACGATGGGCATGCGATGCTCCAATGTACGATGGACATGTGATGCTCCACCGTACGATGGACATGTGACGCTCCACCGTATGATGGACATGCAAGGCTCCACTGTACAATGGACATGTGACGCTCCACCGTACGATGGACATGGGATGCTCCACCGTATGATGAACATGTGACGCTCCACCGTATGATGGACATGTGACGCTCCACCGTACGATGGACATGCGACGCTCCATCGTACGATGGACATGTGACAATCCACCGTACGATGGACATCTGAAGCTCCTCTGCACGATGGACAAGCGACGCTCCACTGTACGATGGACATGTGATGCTCCACCGTACGATGGACATGCGACGCTCCATCGTACGATGGACATGTGATGCTCCACCGTACGATGGACATGCGACGCTCCATCGTACGATGGACTAGCGACACTCCACCGTAAGATGGACATGCGACGCTCCACCGTACGATGGACATGGGACGCTCCATCATACGATGGACATGTGATGCTCCACCATACGATCGACATGCGATGCTCCACCGTATGATCGACATGTGATGCTCCACCGTACGATGGACATGTGACGCTCCACCGTACGATGGACATGGGATGCTCCACCGTATGATGGACATGTGACGCTCCACCGTATGATGGACATGTGACGCTCCACCGTACGATGGACATGCGACGCTCCATCGTACGATGGACATGTGACAATCCACCGTACGATGGACATCTGACGCTCCTCTGCACGATGGACAAGCGACGCTCCACTGTACGATGGACATGTGATGCTCCACCGTACGATGGACATGCGACGCTCCATCGTACGATGGACTAGCGACACTCCACCGTAAGATGGACTGGCGAGGCTCCACCGTATGATGGACATGCGACGCTCCATCGCAGGATGAACATGCGACGCTCCACCGTACGAAGGACATGCGATGCTCCACCGTACGATGGACATGCGACGCTCCACCGTACGATGGACATGCGACGCTCCATCGTACGATAGACATGTGACACTACACCGTAAGATGGACATGCGAGGCTCCACCGTACAATAGACATGCGACGCTCCACTGTATGAATGACATGCGATGTTTTACTGTACAATGGACACGTTACGCTCAACCGTAAGATGGACATGCGATGCTCCACAGTACGATGGACATGGGACGCTCCATCATACGATGGACATGTGATGCTCCACCATACGATCGACATGCGATGCTCCACCGTTCGATCGACATGTGATGCTCCACCGTACGATGGACATGTGACGCTCCACCATACGATGGACATGTGATGCTCCACTGTATGATGGACATGCGATGCTTTACTGTACAATGGACACGTTTTGCTCAACCGTAAGAGTGACATGCGATGCTCCACAGTACGATGGACATGGGACGCTCCATCATACGATGGAAATGTGACGCTCCACCGTACGATCGACATGCGATGCTCCACCGTATGATCGACATGTGATGCTCCACCGTACGATGGACATGGGATCCTCCATCGTACGATGGACATGCGATGCTCCACCGTACGATCGACATGCGATGCTCCACCGTACGATGGACATGCGATGTTCCATTGTACGATGGACATCTGATGCTCCACCATACGATGGACATGTGACACTCCGCTGTACGATGGACATGTGACGCTCCACCGTACGATGGACATGCGACGCTCCATCGTACGATGGACATGGGATGCTCTATCGTATGATGGACTAGCGATGCTCCACCGTAAGATGGACATGTGACGCCCCACAGTACGATGGACATGCGACGCTCCATCGTACGATGGACATGGGATGCTCCACCGTATGATGGACATGTGACGCTCTACCGTACGATGGACATGCGATGCTCCACCGTACGATGGACCTGTGATGCTCCACCATACAATGGACATCTGACGCTCCACCGTACGATAGACATGCGATGCTCCACCATACGATGGACATGTGACGCTCCACCGTACGATGGACATGCGACGCTCCACGGTACGATGGACATGCGATGCTCCACTGTACGATGGACATGTGACGCTCCACCGTATGATTGACATGCGACGCTATACTGTACGATGGACATGTGACGCTCCACCGTACGATGGACATGGGATGCTCCTTCGTTCGATGGACATGTGACGCTCCACCGTACGATGGACATGGGATGCTCCACCGTAAGATGGACATGTGACGCTCCACCGTACGATGGGCATGCGATGCTGAAATGTACGATGGACATGTGATGCTCCACCGTACGATGGACATGTGACGCTGCACCGTACGATGGTCATGCACGGCTCCACTGTACAATGGACATGCGACGCTCCACCGTACGATGGACATGCGACGCTCCACCGTATGATGGACATGCGACGCTCCACTGTACGATGGACATGTGACGCTCCACCGTATGATTGACATGCGAGGCTCCACCGTACGATGGACATGCGACGCTCCACCGTACGATGGACATGCGATGCTCCACTGTACGATGGACATGTGATGCTCCACCGTATGATTGACATGCGAGACTCCACTGTACGTTGGACATGTGACGCTCCACCGTACGATGGACATGGGATGCTCCTTCGTACGATGGACATGTGACGCTCCACCGTACGATGGACATGGGATGCTCCACCGTAGGATGGACATGTGACGCTCCACCGTATGATGGACATGCAATGCTCCACTGTACAATGGACATGTGAAGCTCCACCGTACGATGGACATGGGATGCTCCACCGTATGATGGACATGTGACGCTCCACCGTATGATGGACCTGTGATGCTCCACCATACGATGGACATCTGACGCTCCACCGTACGATAGACATGCGATGCTCCACCATACGATGGACATGTGACGCTCCACTGTACGATGGACATGTGACGCTCCACCATATGATGGCCATGCAAGGCTCCACTGTACAATGGACATGTGACGCTCCACCGTACGATGGACACGCGACGCTCCACCGTATGATGGACATGCAACGCTCCATCGTACGATGGACATGTGACGCTCCACCATACGATGGACATCTGACGCTCCACCGTACGATGGACATGCGATGCTCCACTGTACGATGGACATGTGACGCTCCACCGTATGATTGACATGCGAGGCTATACTGTACAATGGACATGTGACGCTCCACCGTACGATGGACATGGGATGCTCCTTCGTACGATGGACATGTGACGCTCCACCGTACGATGGACATGGGATGCTCCACCGTAGGATGGACATGTGACGCTCCACCATACGATGGGCATGCGATGCTCCAATGTACGATGGACATGTGATGCTCCAACGTACGATGGACATGTGACGCTCCACCGTACGACGGTCATGCAAGGCTCCACTGTACCATGGACATGTGACGCTCCACCGTACGATGGACATGCGACGCTCCACCGTATGATGGACATGCGACGCTCCACTGTACGATGGACATGTGACGCTCCACCGTATGATTGACATGCGAGGCTCCACCGTACGATGGACATGCGATGCTCCACCGTACGATGGACATGCGATGCTCCACTGTACGATGGACATGTGACGCTCCACCGTATGATTGACATGCGAGGCTCCACTGTACGATGGACATGTGACGCTCCACCGTACGATGGACATGGGATGCTCCTGCATACGATGGACATGTGACGCTCCACCGTACGATGGACATGGGATGCTCCACCGTAGGATGGACATGTGACGCTCCACCGTACGATGGGCATGCGATGCTCCAATGTACGATGGACATGTGATGCTCCACCGTACGATGGACATGTGACGCTCCACCGTATGATGGACATGCAAGGCTCCACTGTACAATGGACATGTGACGCTCCACCGTACGATGGACATGGGATGCTCCACCGTATGATGAACATGTGACGCTCCACCGTATGATGGACATGTGACGCTCCACCGTACGATGGACATGCGACGCTCCATCGTACGATGGACATGTGACAATCCACCGTACGATGGACATCTGAAGCTCCTCTGCACGATGGACAAGCGACGCTCCACTGTACGATGGACATGTGATGCTCCACCGTACGATGGACATGCGACGCTCCATCGTACGATGGACATGTGATGCTCCACCGTACGATGGACATGCGACGCTCCATCGTACGATGGACTAGCGACACTCCACCGTAAGATGGACATGCGACGCTCCACCGTACGATGGACATGGGACGCTCCATCATACGATGGACATGTGATGCTCCACCATACGATCGACATGCGATGCTCCACCGTATGATCGACATGTGATGCTCCACCGTACGATGGACATGTGACGCTCCACCGTACGATGGACATGGGATGCTCCACCGTATGATGGACATGTGACGCTCCACCGTATGATGGACATGTGACGCTCCACCGTACGATGGACATGCGACGCTCCATCGTACGATGGACATGTGACAATCCACCGTACGATGGACATCTGACGCTCCTCTGCACGATGGACAAGCGACGCTCCACTGTACGATGGACATGTGATGCTCCACCGTACGATGGACATGCGACGCTCCATCGTACGATGGACTGGCGACACTCCACCGTAAGATGGACTGGCGAGGCTCCACCGTATGATGGACATGCGACGCTCCATCGCAGGATGAACATGCGACGCTCCACCGTACGAAGGACATGCGATGCTCCACCGTACGATGGACATGCGACGCTCCACCGTACGATGGACATGCGACGCTCCATCGTACGATAGACATGTGACACTACACCGTAAGATGGACATGCGAGGCTCCACCGTACAATAGACATGCGACGCTCCACTGTATGAATGACATGCGATGTTTTACTGTACAATGGACACGTTACGCTCAACCGTAAGATGGACATGCGATGCTCCACAGTACGATGGACATGGGACGCTCCATCATACGATGGACATGTGATGCTCCACCATACGATCGACATGCGATGCTCCACCGTTCGATCGACATGTGATGCTCCACCGTACGATGGACATGTGACGCTCCACCATACGATGGACATGTGATGCTCCACTGTATGATGGACATGCGATGCTTTACTGTACAATGGACACGTTTTGCTCAACCGTAAGAGTGACATGCGATGCTCCACAGTACGATGGACATGGGACGCTCCATCATACGATGGAAATGTGACGCTCCACCGTACGATCGACATGCGATGCTCCACCGTATGATCGACATGTGATGCTCCACCGTACGATGGACATGGGATCCTCCATCGTACGATGGACATGCGATGCTCCACCGTACGATCGACATGCGATGCTCCACCGTACGATGGACATGCGATGTTCCATTGTACGATGGACATCTGATGCTCCACCATACGATGGACATGTGACACTCCGCTGTACGATGGACATGTGACGCTCCACCGTACGATGGACATGCGACGCTCCATCGTACGATGGACATGGGATGCTCTATCGTATGATGGACTAGCGATGCTCCACCGTAAGATGGACATGTGACGCCCCACAGTACGATGGACATGCGACGCTCCATCGTACGATGGACATGGGATGCTCCACCGTATGATGGACATGTGACGCTCTACCGTACGATGGACATGCAATGCTCCACCGTACGATGGACCTGTGATGCTCCACCATACAATGGACATCTGACGCTCCACCGTACGATAGACATGCGATGCTCCACCATACGATGGACATGTGACGCTCCACCGTACGATGGACATGCGACGCTCCACGGTACGATGGACATGCGATGCTCCACTGTACGATGGACATGTGACGCTCCACCGTATGATTGACATGCGACGCTATACTGTACGATGGACATGTGACGCTCCACCGTACGATGGACATGGGATGCTCCTTCGTTCGATGGACATGTGACGCTCCACCGTACGATGGACATGGGATGCTCCACCGTAAGATGGACATGTGACGCTCCACCGTACGATGGGCATGCGATGCTGAAATGTACGATGGACATGTGATGCTCCACCGTACGATGGACATGTGACGCTGCACCGTACGATGGTCATGCACGGCTCCACTGTACAATGGACATGCGACGCTCCACCGTACGATGGACATGCGACGCTCCACCGTATGATGGACATGCGACGCTCCACTGTACGATGGACATGTGACGCTCCACCGTATGATTGACATGCGAGGCTCCACCGTACGATGGACATGCGACGCTCCACCGTACGATGGACATGCGATGCTCCACTGTACGATGGACATGTGATGCTCCACCGTATGATTGACATGCGAGACTCCACTGTACGTTGGACATGTGACGCTCCACCGTACGATGGACATGGGATGCTCCTTCGTACGATGGACATGTGACGCTCCACCGTACGATGGACATGGGATGCTCCACCGTAGGATGGACATGTGACGCTCCACCGTATGATGGACATGCAATGCTCCACTGTACAATGGACATGTGAAGCTCCACCGTACGATGGACATGGGATGCTCCACCGTATGATGGACATGTGACGCTCCACCGTATGATGGACCTGTGATGCTCCACCATACGATGGACATCTGACGCTCCACCGTACGATAGACATGCGATGCTCCACCATACGATGGACATGTGACGCTCCACTGTACGATGGACATGTGACGATCCACCATATGATGGCCATGCAAGGCTCCACTGTACAATGGACATGTGACGCTCCACCGTACGATGGACACGCGACGCTCCACCGTATGATGGACATGCAACGCTCCATCGTACGATGGACATGTGACGCTCCACCATACGATGGACATCTGACGCTCCACCGTACGATGGACATGCGATGCTCCACTGTACGATGGACATGTGACGCTCCACCGTATGATTGACATGCGAGGCTATACTGTACAATGGACATGTGACGCTCCACCGTACGATGGACATGGGATGCTCCTTCGTACGATGGACATGTGACGCTCCACCGTACGATGGACATGGGATGCTCCACCATAGGATGGACATGTGACGCTCCACCATACGATGGGCATGCGATGCTCCAATGTACGATGGACATGTGATGCTCCAACGTACGATGGACATGTGACGCTCCACCGTACGACGGTCATGCAAGGCTCCACTGTACCATGGACATGTGACGCTCCACCGTACGATGGACATGCGACGCTCCACCGTATGATGGACATGCGACGCTCCACTGTACGATGGACATGTGACGCTCCACCGTATGATTGACATGCGAGGCTCCACCGTACGATGGACATGCGATGCTCCACCGTACGATGGACATGCGATGCTCCACTGTACGATGGACATGTGACGCTCCACCGTATGATTGACATGCGAGGCTCCACTGTACGATGGACATGTGACGCTCCACCGTACGATGGACATGGGATGCTCCTGCATACGATGGACATGTGACGCTCCACCGTACGATGGACATGGGATGCTCCACCGTAGGATGGACATGTGACGCTCCACCGTACGATGGGCATGCGATGCTCCAATGTACGATGGACATGTGATGCTCCACCGTACGATGGACATGTGACGCTCCACCGTATGATGGACATGCAAGGCTCCACTGTACAATGGACATGTGACGCTCCACCGTACGATGGACATGGGATGCTCCACCGTATGATGAACATGTGACGCTCCACCGTATGATGGACATGTGACGCTCCACCGTACGATGGACATGCGACGCTCCATCGTACGATGGACATGTGACAATCCACCGTACGATGGACATCTGAAGCTCCTCTGCACGATGGACAAGCGACGCTCCACTGTACGATGGACATGTGATGCTCCACCGTACGATGGACATGCGACGCTCCATCGTACGATGGACATGTGATGCTCCACCGTACGATGGACATGCGACGCTCCATCGTACGATGGACTAGCGACACTCCACCGTAAGATGGACATGCGACGCTCCACCGTACGATGGACATGGGACGCTCCATCATACGATGGACATGTGATGCTCCACCATACGATCGACATGCGATGCTCCACCGTATGATCGACATGTGATGCTCCACCGTACGATGGACATGTGACGCTCCACCATACGATGGACATGTGACGCTCCACTGTATGATGGTCATGCGATGCTTTACTGTACAATGGACACGTTTTGCTCAACCGTAAGAGTGACATGCGATGCTCCACAGTACGATGGACATGGGACGCTCCATCATACGATGGAAATGTGACGCTCCACCGTACGATCGACATGCGATGCTCCACCGTATGATCGACATGTGATGCTCCACCGTACGATGGACATGGGATCCTCCATCGTACAATGGACATGCGATGCTCCACCGTACGATCGACATGCGATGCTCCACCGTACGATGGACATGCGATGTTCCATTGTACGATGGACATCTGATGCTCAACCATACGATGGACATGTGACACTCCGCTGTACGATGGAAATGTGACGCTCCACTGTACGATGGACATGCGATGCTCCATCGTACGATGGACATGGGATGCTCTATCGTACGATGGACATGCGACGCTCCATCGTACGATGGACATGGGATGCTCCACCGTATGATGGACATGTGACGCTCTACCGTACGATGGACATGCGATGCTCCACCGTACGATGGACCTGTGATACTCCACCATACAATGGACATCTGACGCTCCACCGTATGATAGACATGCGATGCTCCACCATACGATGGACATGTGATGCTCCACTGTACGATGGACATGTGACGCTCCACCCTATGATGGACATGGAAGGCTCCACTGTACAATGGACATGTGACGCTCCACCGTACGATGGACATGCGATGCTCCACTGTACGATGGAAATGTGACGCTCCACCGAACGATGGACATGCAATGCTCCATCGTACGATGGGCTAGCGACGTTCCACCGTAAGATGGACATGCGACGCTCCATGTACGATGGACATGTGACGCTCCACCGTACGATGGACATGCGACGCTCCACTGTATGATGGACATGCGATGCTTTACTGTACAATGGACATGTGATGCTCCACCGTATGATGGACATGTAACGCTCCATCGTACGATGGACTAGCGAAGCTCCACCGTAAGGTGGACATGCGACGCTCCACAGTACGTTGGACATGGGACGCTCCATCGTACGATGGACATGTGACACTCCACCGTACGATCGACATGCAATGCTTCACAGTACCATGGACATGTGATGCTCCACCGTACGATGGACATCTAATGCTCCACCATACGATGGACATGCGATGCTCCACCGTACGATGGACATGTGATGCTCCACCGTACGATGGACATGCGACGCTCCACCGTACGATGGACATGCGATGCTCCACTGTACGATGGACATGTGACGCTCCACCGTATGATTGACATGCGAGGCTCCACTGTACGATGGACATGTGACGCTCCACCGTACGATGGACATGGGATGCTCCACCGTAGGATGGACATGTGACGCTCCACCGTACGATGGGCATGCGATGCTCCAATGTACGATGGACATGTGATGCTCCACCGTACGATGGACATGGGACGCTCCACCGTATGATGGACATGCAAGGCTCCACTGTACAATGGACATGTGACTCTCCACCGTACGATGGACATGGGATGCTCCACCGTATGATGGACATGTGACGCTCCACCGTATGATGGACATGTGACGCTCCACCGTACGATGGACATGCGACGCTCCATCGTACGATGGACATGTGACAATCCACCGTACGATGGACATCTGACACTCCTCTGCACGATGGACAAGCGACGCTCCACTGTACGATGGACATGTGATGCTCCACCGTACGATGGACATGCGACGCTCCATCGTACGATGGACTAGCGACACTCCACCGTAAGATGGACATGCGACGCTCCACCGTACGATGGACATGGGACGCTCCATCATACGATGGACATGTGATGCTCCACCATACGATCGACATGCGATGCTCCACCGTATGATGGACATGTGACGCTCCACCGTATGATGGACATGTGACGCTCCACCGTACGATGGACATGCGACGCTCCATCGTACGATGGACATGTGACAATCCACCGTACGATGGACATCTGACGCTCCTCTGCACGATGGACAAGCGACGCTCCACTGTACGATGGACATGTGATGCTCCACCGTACGATGGACATGCGACGCTCCATCGTACGATGGACTAGCGACACTCCACCGTAAGATGGACTGGCGAGGCTCCACCGTATGATGGACATGCGACGCTCCATCGCAGGATGAACATGCGACGCTCCACCGTACGAAGGACATGCGATGCTCCACCGTACGATGGACATGCGACGCTCCACCGTACGATGGACATGCGACGCTCCATCGTACGATAGACATGTGACACTACACCGTAAGATGGACATGCGAGGCTCCACCGTACAATAGACATGCGACGCTCCACTGTATGAATGACATGCGATGTTTTACTGTACAATGGACACGTTACGCTCAACCGTAAGATGGACATGCGATGCTCCACAGTACGATGGACATGGGACGCTCCATCATACGATGGACATGTGATGCTCCACCATACGATCGACATGCGATGCTCCACCGTTCGATCGACATGTGATGCTCCACCGTACGATGGACATGTGACGCTCCACCATACGATGGACATGTGATGCTCCACTGTATGATGGACATGCGATGCTTTACTGTACAATGGACACGTTTTGCTCAACCGTAAGAGTGACATGCGATGCTCCACAGTACGATGGACATGGGACGCTCCATCATACGATGGAAATGTGACGCTCCACCGTACGATCGACATGCGATGCTCCACCGTATGATCGACATGTGATGCTCCACCGTACGATGGACATGGGATCCTCCATCGTACGATGGACATGCGATGCTCCACCGTACGATCGACATGCGATGCTCCACCGTACGATGGACATGCGATGTTCCATTGTACGATGGACATCTGATGCTCCACCATACGATGGACATGTGACACTCCGCTGTACGATGGACATGTGACGCTCCACCGTACGATGGACATGCGACGCTCCATCGTACGATGGACATGGGATGCTCTATCGTATGATGGACTAGCGATGCTCCACCGTAAGATGGACATGTGACGCCCCACAGTACGATGGACATGCGACGCTCCATCGTACGATGGACATGGGATGCTCCACCGTATGATGGACATGTGACGCTCTACCGTACGATGGACATGCGATGCTCCACCGTACGATGGACCTGTGATGCTCCACCATACAATGGACATCTGACGCTCCACCGTACGATAGACATGCGATGCTCCACCATACGATGGACATGTGACGCTCCACCGTACGATGGACATGCGACGCTCCACGGTACGATGGACATGCGATGCTCCACTGTACGATGGACATGTGACGCTCCACCGTATGATTGACATGCGACGCTATACTGTACGATGGACATGTGACGCTCCACCGTACGATGGACATGGGATGCTCCTTCGTTCGATGGACATGTGACGCTCCACCGTACGATGGACATGGGATGCTCCACCGTAAGATGGACATGTGACGCTCCACCGTACGATGGGCATGCGATGCTGAAATGTACGATGGACATGTGATGCTCCACCGTACGATGGACATGTGACGCTGCACCGTACGATGGTCATGCACGGCTCCACTGTACAATGGACATGCGACGCTCCACCGTACGATGGACATGCGACGCTCCACCGTATGATGGACATGCGACGCTCCACTGTACGATGGACATGTGACGCTCCACCGTATGATTGACATGCGAGGCTCCACCGTACGATGGACATGCGACGCTCCACCATACGATGGACATGCGATGCTCCACTGTACGATGGACATGTGATGCTCCACCGTATGATTGACATGCGAGACTCCACTGTACGTTGGACATGTGACGCTCCACCGTACGATGGACATGGGATGCTCCTTCGTACGATGGACGTGTGACGCTCCACCGTACGATGGACATGGGATGCTCCACCGTAGGATGGACATGTGACGCTCCACCGTATGATGGACATGCAATGCTCCACTGTACAATGGACATGTGAAGCTCCACCGTACGATGGACATGGGATGCTCCACCGTATGATGGACATGTGACGCTCCACCGTATGATGGACCTGTGATGCTCCACCATACGATGGACATCTGACGCTCCACCGTACGATAGACATGCGATGCTCCACCATACGATGGACATGTGACGCTCCACTGTACGATGGACATGTGACGCTCCACCATATGATGGCCATGCAAGGCTCCACTGTACAATGGACATGTGACGCTCCACCGTACGATGGACACGCGACGCTCCACCGTATGATGGACATGCAACGCTCCATCGTACGATGGACATGTGACGCTCCACCATACGATGGACATCTGACGCTCCACCGTACGATGGACATGCGATGCTCCACTTTACGATGGACATGTGACGCTCCACCGTATGATTGACATGCGAGGCTATACTGTACAATGGACATGTGACGCTCCACCGTACGATGGACATGGGATGCTCCTTCGTACGATGGACATGTGACGCTCCACCGTACGATGGACATGGGATGCTCCACCATAGGATGGACATGTGACGCTCCACCATACGATGGGCATGCGATGCTCCAATGTACGATGGACATGTGATGCTCCAACGTACGATGGACATGTGACGCTCCACCGTACGACGGTCATGCAAGGCTCCACTGTACCATGGACATGTGACGCTCCACCGTACGATGGACATGCGACGCTCCACCGTATGATGGACATGCGACGCTCCACTGTACGATGGACATGTGACGCTCCACCGTATGATTGACATGCGAGGCTCCACCGTACGATGGACATGCGATGCTCCACCGTACGATGGACATGCGATGCTCCACTGTACGATGGACATGTGACGCTCCACCGTATGATTGACATGCGAGGCTCCACTGTACGATGGACATGTGACGCTCCACCGTACGATGGACATGGGATGCTCCTGCATACGATGGACATGTGACGCTCCACCGTACGATGGACATGGGATGCTCCACCGTAGGATGGACATGTGACGCTCCACCGTACGATGGGCATGCGATGCTCCAATGTACGATGGACATGTGATGCTCCACCGTACGATGGACATGTGACGCTCCACCGTATGATGGACATGCAAGGCTCCACTGTACAATGGACATGTGACGCTCCACCGTACGATGGACATGGGATGCTCCACCGTATGATGAACATGTGACGCTCCACCGTATGATGGACATGTGACGCTCCACCGTACGATGGACATGCGACGCTCCATCGTACGATGGACATGTGACAATCCACCGTACGATGGACATCTGAAGCTCCTCTGCACGATGGACAAGCGACGCTCCACTGTACGATGGACATGTGATGCTCCACCGTACGATGGACATGCGACGCTCCATCGTACGATGGACATGTGATGCTCCACCGTACGATGGACATGCGACGCTCCATCGTACGATGGACTAGCGACACTCCACCGTAAGATGGACATGCGACGCTCCACCGTACGATGGACATGGGACGCTCCATCATACGATGGACATGTGATGCTCCACCATACGATCGACATGCGATGCTCCACCGTATGATCGACATGTGATGCTCCACCGTACGATGGACATGTGACGCTCCACCATACGATGGACATGTGACGCTCCACTGTATGATGGTCATGCGATGCTTTACTGTACAATGGACACGTTTTGCTCAACCGTAAGAGTGACATGCGATGCTCCACAGTACGATGGACATGGGACGCTCCATCATACGATGGAAATGTGACGCTCCACCGTACGATCGACATGCGATGCTCCACCGTATGATCGACATGTGATGCTCCACCGTACGATGGACATGGGATCCTCCATCGTACGATGGACATGCGATGCTCCACCGTACGATCGACATGCGATGCTCCACCGTACGATGGACATGCGATGTTCCATTGTACGATGGACATCTGATGCTCAACCATACGATGGACATGTGACACTCCGCTGTACGATGGAAATGTGACGCTCCACTGTACGATGGACATGCGATGCTCCATCGTACGATGGACATGGGATGCTCTATCGTACGATGGACATGCGACGCTCCATCGTACGATGGACATGGGATGCTCCACCGTATGATGGACATGTAACGCTCCATCGTACGATGGACTAGCGAAGCTCCACCGTAAGGTGGACATGCGACGCTCCACAGTACGTTGGACATGGGACGCTCCATCGTACGATGGACATGTGACACTCCACCGTACGATCGACATGCAATGCTTCACAGTACCATGGACATGCGATGCTCCACCGTACGATGGACATGTGATGCTCCACCGTACGATGGACATGCGACGCTCCACCGTACGATGGACATGCGATGCTCCACTGTACGATGGACATGTGACGCTCCACCGTATGATTGACATGCGAGGCTCCACTGTACGATGGACATGTGACGCTCCACCGTACGATGGACATGGGATGCTCCACCGTAGGATGGACATGTGACGCTCCACCGTACGATGGGCATGCGATGCTCCAATGTACGATGGACATGTGATGCTCCACCGTACGATGGACATGGGACGCTCCACCGTATGATGGACATGCAAGGCTCCACTGTACAATGGACATGTGACTCTCCACCGTACGATGGACATGGGATGCTCCACCGTATGATGGACATGTGACGCTCCACCGTATGATGGACATGTGACGCTCCACTGTACGATGGACATGCGACGCTCCATCGTACGATGGACATGTGACAATCCACCGTACGATGGACATCTGACGCTCCTCTGCACGATGGACAAGCGACGCTCCACTGTACGATGGACATGTGATGCTCCACCGTACGATGGACATGCGACGCTCCATCGTACGATGGACTAGCGACACTCCACCGTAAGATGGACATGCGAGGCTCCACCGTACGATGGACATGCGACGCTCCATCGCAGGATGAACATGCGACGCTCCACCGTACGAAGCACATGCGATGCTCCACCGTACGATGGACATGCGACGCTCCACCGTACGATGGACATGCGACGCTCCATCGTACGATAGACATGTGACACTACACCGTAAGATGGACATGCGAGGCTCCACCGTACAATAGACATGCGACGCTCCACTGTATGATGGACATGCGATGCTTTACTGTACAATGGACACGTTACGCTCAACCATTAAGATGGACATGCGATGCTCCACAGTACGATGGACATGGGACGCTCCATCATACGATGGACATGTGATGCTCCACCATACGATCGACATGCGATGCTCCACCGTTCGATCGACATGTGATGCTCCACCGTACGATGGACATGTGACGCTCCACCATACGATGGACATGTGACGCTCCACTGTATGATGGACATGCGATGCTTTACTGTACAATGGACACGTTTTGCTCAACCGTAAGAGTGAAATGCGATGCTCCACAGTACGATGGACATGGGACGCTCCATCATACGATGGAAATGTGACGCTCCACCGTACGATCGACATGCGATGCTCCACCGTATGATCGACATGTGATGCTCCACCGTACGATGGACATGGGATCCTCCATCGTACGATGGACATGCGATGCTCCACCGTACGATCGACATGCGATGCTCCACCGTACGATGGACATGCGATGTTCCATTGTACGATGGACATCTGATGCTCCACCATACGATGGACATGTGACACTCCGCTGTACGATGGACATGTGACGCTCCACCGTACGATGGACATGCGACGCTCCATCGTACGATGGACATGGGATGCTCTATCGTATGATGGACTAGCGATGCTCCACCGTAAGATGGACATGTGACGCCCCACCGTACGATGGACATGCGACGCTCCATCGTACGATGGACATGGGATGCTCCACCGTATGATGGACATGTGACGCTCTACCGTACGATGGACATGCGATGCTCCACCGTACGATGGACCTGTGATGCTCCACCATACAATGGACATCTGACGCTCCACCGTACGATAGACATGCGATGCTCCACCATACGATGGACATGTGACGCTCCACCGTACGATGGACATGCGACGCTCCACCGTACGATGGACATGCGATGCTCCACTGTACGATGGACATGTGACGCTCCACCGTATGATGGACATGCAAGGCTCCACTGTACAATGGACATGTGACGCTCCACTATACGATGGACATGCGATGCTCCACCGTATGATGGACATGCAACGCTCCATCGTACGGTGGACATGTGACGCTCCACCGTACGATGGACATGCGATGCTCCACTGTACGATGGACATGTGACGCTCCACCGTACGATGGACATGGGATGCTCCTTCGTTCGATGGACATGTGACGCTCCACCGTACGATGGACATGGGATGCTCCACCGTAAGATGGACATGTGACGCTCCACCGTACGATGGGCATGCGATGCTGAAATGTACGATGGACATGTGATGCTCCACCGTACGATGGACATGTGACGCTCCACCGTACGATGGTCATGCACGGCTCCACTGTACAATGGACATGCGACGCTTCACCGTACGATGGACATGCGACGCTCCACCGTATGATGGACATGCGACGCTCCACTGTACGATGGACATGTGACGCTCCACCGTATGATTGACATGCGAGGCTCCACCGTACGATGGACATGCGACGCTCCACCGTACGATGGACATGCGATGCTCCACTGTACGATGGACATGTGATGCTCCTCCGTATGATTGACATGCGAGACTCCACTGTACATTGGACATGTGACGCTCCACCGTACGATGGACATGGGATGCTCCTTCGTACGATGGACATGTGACGCTCCACCGTACGATGGACATGGGATGCTCCACCGTAGGATGGACATGTGACGCTCCACCGTATGATGGACATGCAATGCTCCACTGTACAATGGACATGTGAAGCTCCACCGTACGATGGACATGGGATGCTCCACCGTATGATGGACATGTGACGCTCCACCGTATGATGGACATGTGACGCTGCACCGTACGATGGACATGCGACGCTCCATCGTACGATGGACATGCGACAATCCACCGTACGATGGACATCTGACGCTCCTCTGTACGATGGACAAGCGACGCTCCATCGCAGGATGGACATGCGACGCTCCACCGTACGAAGGACATGCGATGCTCCACCGTACGATGGACATGCGACGCTCCACCGTACGATGGACATGCGACGCTCCATCGTACGATGGACATGCGACGCTCCACCGTACGATGGACATGCGATGCTCCACTGTACGATGGACATGTGACGCTCCACCGTATGATGGACATGCAAGGCTCCACTGTACAATGGACATGTGACGCTCCACTATACGATTGACATGCGATGCTCCACCGTATGATGGACATGCAACGCTCCATCGTACGATGGACATGTGACGCTCCACCGTACGATGGACATGCGATGCTCCACTGTACGATGGACATGTGACGCTCCACCGTATGATGGACATGGGACGCTCCACCGTATGATGGACATGCAAGGCTCCACTGTACAATGGACATGTGACTCTCCACCGTACGATGGACATGGGATGCTCCACCGTATGATGGACATGTGACGCTCCACCGTATGATGGACATGTGACGCTCCACCGTACGATGGACATGCGACGCTCCATCGTACGATGGACATGTGACAATCCATCGTACGATGGACATCTGACGCTCCTCTGCACGATGGACAAGCGACGCTCCACTGTACGATGGACATGTGATGCTCCACCGTACGATGGACATGCGACGCTCCATCGTACGATGGACTAGCGACACTCCACCGTAAGATGGACATGCGAGGCTCCACCGTACGATGGACATGCGACGCTCCATCGCAGGATGAACATGCGACGCTCCACCGTACGAAGCACATGCGATGCTCCACCGTACGATGGACATGCGACGCTCCACCGTACGATGGACATGCGACGCTCCATCGTACGATAGACATGTGACACTACACCGTAAGATGGACATGCGAGGCTCCACCGTACAATAGACATGCGACGCTCCACTGTATGATGGACATGCGATGCTTTACTGTACAATGGACACGTTACGCTCAACCATTAAGATGGACATGCGATGCTCCACAGTACGATGGACATGGGACGCTCCATCATACGATGGACATGTGATGCTCCACCATACGATCGACATGCGATGCTCCACCGTTCGATCGACATGTGATGCTCCACCGTACGATGGACATGTGACGCTCCACCATACGATGGACATGTGACGCTCCACTGTATGATGGACATGCGATGCTTTACTGTACAATGGACACGTTTTGCTCAACCGTAAGAGTGAAATGCGATGCTCCACAGTACGATGGACATGGGACGCTCCATCATACGATGGAAATGTGACGCTCCACCGTACGATCGACATGCGATGCTCCACCGTATGATCGACATGTGATGCTCCACCGTACGATGGACATGGGATCCTCCATCGTACGATGGACATGCGATGCTCCACCGTACGATCGACATGCGATGCTCCACCGTACGATGGACATGCGATGTTCCATTGTACGATGGACATCTGATGCTCCACCATACGATGGACATGTGACACTCCGCTGTACGATGGACATGTGACGCTCCACCGTACGATGGACATGCGACGCTCCATCGTACGATGGACATGGGATGCTCTATCGTATGATGGACTAGCGATGCTCCACCGTAAGATGGACATGTGACGCCCCACCGTACGATGGACATGCGACGCTCCATCGTACGATGGACATGGGATGCTCCACCGTATGATGGACATGTGACGCTCTACCGTACGATGGACATGCGATGCTCCACCGTACGATGGACCTGTGATGCTCCACCATACAATGGACATCTGACGCTCCACCGTACGATAGACATGCGATGCTCCACCATACGATGGACATGTGACGCTCCACCGTACGATGGACATGCGACGCTCCACCGTACGATGGACATGCGATGCTCCACTGTACGATGGACATGTGACGCTCCACCGTATGATGGACATGCAAGGCTCCACTGTACAATGGACATGTGACGCTCCACTATACGATGGACATGCGATGCTCCACCGTATGATGGACATGCAACGCTCCATCGTACGGTGGACATGTGACGCTCCACCGTACGATGGACATGCGATGCTCCACTGTACGATGGACATGTGACGCTCCACCGTACGATGGACATGGGATGCTCCTTCGTTCGATGGACATGTGACGCTCCACCGTACGATGGACATGGGATGCTCCACCGTAAGATGGACATGTGACGCTCCACCGTACGATGGGCATGCGATGCTGAAATGTACGATGGACATGTGATGCTCCACCGTACGATGGACATGTGACGCTCCACCGTACGATGGTCATGCACGGCTCCACTGTACAATGGACATGCGACGCTTCACCGTACGATGGACATGCGACGCTCCACCGTATGATGGACATGCGACGCTCCACTGTACGATGGACATGTGACGCTCCACCGTATGATTGACATGCGAGGCTCCACCGTACGATGGACATGCGACGCTCCACCGTACGATGGACATGCGATGCTCCACTGTACGATGGACATGTGATGCTCCTCCGTATGATTGACATGCGAGACTCCACTGTACATTGGACATGTGACGCTCCACCGTACGATGGACATGGGATGCTCCTTCGTACGATGGACATGTGACGCTCCACCGTACGATGGACATGGGATGCTCCACCGTAGGATGGACATGTGACGCTCCACCGTATGATGGACATGCAATGCTCCACTGTACAATGGACATGTGAAGCTCCACCGTACGATGGACATGGGATGCTCCACCGTATGATGGACATGTGACGCTCCACCGTATGATGGACATGTGACGCTGCACCGTACGATGGACATGCGACGCTCCATCGTACGATGGACATGCGACAATCCACCGTACGATGGACATCTGACGCTCCTCTGTACGATGGACAAGCGACGCTCCATCGCAGGATGGACATGCGACGCTCCACCGTACGAAGGACATGCGATGCTCCACCGTACGATGGACATGCGACGCTCCACCGTACGATGGACATGCGACGCTCCATCGTACGATGGACATGCGACGCTCCACCGTACGATGGACATGCGATGCTCCACTGTACGATGGACATGTGATGCTCCACCGTATGATGGACATGCAAGGCTCCACTGTACAATGGACATGTGACGCTCCACTATACGATGGACATGCGATGCTCCACCGTATGATGGACATGCAACGCTCCATCGTACGATGGACATGTGACGCTCCACCGTACGATGGACATGCGATGCTCCACTGTACGATGGACATGTGACGCTCCACCGTATGATGGACATGCAAGGCTCCACTGTACAATGGACATGTGACGCTCCACTATACGATGGACATGCGATGCTCCACCGTATGATGGACATGCAACGCTCCATCGTATGATGGACATGTGACGCTCCACCGTACGATGGACATGCGATGCTCCACTGTACGATGGACATGTGACGCTCCACCGTATGATTGACATGCGAGGCTATACTGTACGATGGACATGTGACGCTCCACCGTACGATGGACATGGGATGCTCCTTCGTTCGATGGACATGTGACGCTCCACCGTACGATGGACATGGGATGCTCCACCGTAAGATGGACATGTGACGCTCCACCGTACGATGGGCATGCGATGCTGAAATGTATGATGGACATGTGATGCTCCACCGTACGATGGACATGTGACGCTGCACCGTACGATGGTCATGCAAGGCTCCACTGTACAATGGACATGCGACGCTCCACCGTACGATGGACATGCGATGCTCCACTGTACGATGGACATGTGACGCTCCACCGTATGATTGACATGCGAGGCTCCACTGTACGATGGACATGTGACGCTCCACCGTACGATGGACATGGGATGCTCCTGCATACGATGGACATGTGACGCTCCACCGTACGATGGACATGGGATGCTCCACCGTAGGATGGACATGTGACGCTCCACCGTACGATGGGCATGCGATGCTCCAATGTACGATGGACATGTGATGCTCCACCGTACGATGGACATGTGACGCTCCACCGTATGATGGACATGCAAGGCTCCACTGTACAATGGACATGTGACGCTCCACCGTACGATGGACATGGGATGCTCCACCGTATGATGAACATGTGACGCTCCACCGTATGATGGACATGTGACGCTCCACCGTACGATGGACATGCGACGCTCCATCGTACGATGGACATGTGACAATCCACCGTACGATGGACATCTGACGCTCCTCTGCACGATGGACAAGCGACGCTCCACTGTACGATGGACATGTGATGCTCCACCGTACGATGGACATGCGACGCTCCATCGTACGATGGACATGTGATGCTCCACCGTACGATGGACATGCGACACTCCATCGTACGATGGACTAGCGACACTCCACCGTAAGATGGACATGCGATGCTCCACCGTACGATGGACATGCGACGCTTCATCGCAGGATGGACATGCGACGCTCCACCGTACGAAGGACATGCGATGCTCCACCGTACGATGGACATGCGACGCTACATCGCAGGATGGACATGCGACGCTCCACCATACGAAGGACATGTGATGCTCCACCGTACGATGGACATGCGACGCTCCATCGTACGATAGACATGTGACACTCCACCGTAAGATGGACATCCGAGGCTCCACCGTACAATAGACATGCGACGCTCCACTGTATGATGGACATGCGATGCTTTACTGTACAATGGACACGTTACGCTCAACCGTAAGATGGACATGCGATGCTCCACAGTACGATGGACATGGGACGCTCCATCATACGATGGACATGTGATGCTCCACCATACGATCGACATGCGATGCTCCACCGTATGATCGACATGTGATGCTCCACCGTACGATGGACATGTGACGCTCCACCATACGATGGACATGTGACGCTCCACTGTATGATGGTCATGCGATGCTTTACTGTACAATGGACACGTTTTGCTCAACCGTAAGAGTGACATGCGATGCTCCACAGTACGATGGACATGGGACGCTCCATCATACGATGGAAATGTGACGCTCCACCGTACGATCGACATGCGATGCTCCACCGTATGATCGACATGTGATGCTCCACCGTACGATGGACATGGGATCCTCCATCGTACGATGGACATGCGATGCTCCACCGTACGATCGACATGCGATGCTCCACCGTACGATGGACATGCAATGTTCCATTGTACGATGGACATCTGATGCTCAACCATACGATGGACATGTGACACTCCGCTGTACGATGGACATGTGACGCTCCACTGTACGATGGACATGCGATGCTCCATCGTACGATGGACATGGGATGCTCTATCGTATGATGGACTAGCGATGCTCCACCATAAGATGGACATGTGACGCCCCACCGTACGATGGACATGCGACGCTCCATCGTACGATGGACATGGGATGCTCCATCGTACGATGGACATGGGATGCTCCACCGTATGATGGACATGTGACGCTCTACCGTACGATGGACATGCGATGCTCCACCGTACGATGGACCTGTGATACTCCACCATACAATGGACATCTGACGCTCCACCGTATGATAGACATGCGATGCTCCACCATACGATGGACATGTGATGCTCCACTGTACGATGGACATGTGACGCTCCACCATATGATGGACATGCAAGGCTCCACTGTACAATGGACATGTGACGCTCCACCGTACGATGGACATGCGATGCTCCACTGTACGATGGAAATGTGACGCTCCACCGAACGATGGACATGCAATGCTCCATCGTACGATGGGCTAGCGACGTTCCACCGTAAGATGGACATGCGACGCTCCATGTACGATGGACATGTGACGCTCCACCGTACGATGGACATGCGACGCTCCACTGTATGATGGACATGCGATGCTTTACTGTACAATGGACATGTGATGCTCCACCGTACGATGGACATGCGACGCTCCACTGTATGATGGACATACGATGCTTTACTGTACAATGGACATGTGATGCTCCACCGTATGATGGACATGTGACGCTCCATCGTACGATGGACTAGCGAAGCTCCACCGTAAGGTGGACATGCGACGCTCCACAGTACGTTGGACATGGGACGCTCCATCGTACGATGGACATGTGACACTCCACCGTACGATCGACATGCAATGCTTCACAGTACCATGGACATGTGATGCTCCACCGTACGATGGACATCTAATGCTCCACCATACGATGGACATGCGATGCTCCACCGTACGATGGACATGTGATGCTCCACCGTACGATGGACATGCGACGCTCCACCGTACGATGGACATGCGATGCTCCACTGTACGATGGACATGTGACGCTCCACCGTATGATTGACATGCGAGGCTCCACTGTACGATGGACATGTGACGCTCCACCGTACGATGGACATGGGATGCTCCACCGTAGGATGGACATGTGACGCTCCACCGTACGATGGGCATGCGATGCTCCAATGTACGATGGACATGTGATGCTCCACCGTACGATGGACATGGGACGCTCCACCGTATGATGGACATGCAAGGCTCCACTGTACAATGGACATGTGACTCTCCACCGTACGATGGACATGGGATGCTCCACCGTATGATGGACATGTGACGCTCCACCGTATGATGGACATGTGACGCTCCACCGTACGATGGACATGCGACGCTCCATCGTACGATGGACATGTGACAATCCACCGTACGATGGACATCTGACGCTCCTCTGCACGATGGACAAGCGACGCTCCACTGTACGATGGACATGTGATGCTCCACCGTACGATGGACATGCGACGCTCCATCGTACGATGGACTAGCGACACTCCACCGTAAGATGGACATGCGAGGCTCCACCGTACGATGGACATGCGACGCTCCATCGCAGGATGAACATGCGACGCTCCACCGTACGAAGCACATGCGATGCTCCACCGTACGATGGACATGCGACGCTCCACCGTACGATGGACATGCGACGCTCCATCGTACGATAGACATGTGACACTACACCGCAAGATGGACATGCGAGGCTCCACCGTACAATAGACATGCGACGCTCCACTGTATGATGGACATGCGATGCTTTACTGTACAATGGACACGTTACGCTCAACCGTAAGATGGACATGCGATGCTCCACAGTACGATGGACATGGGACGCTCCATCATACGATGGACATGTGATGCTCCACCATACGATCGACATGCGATGCTCCACCGTTCGATCGACATGTGATGCTCCACCGTACGATGGACATGTGACGCTCCACCATACGATGGACATGTGACGCTCCACTGTATGATGGACATGCGATGCTTTACTGTACAATGGACACGTTTTGCTCAACCGTAAGAGTGACATGCGATGCTCCACAGTACGATGGACATGGGACGCTCCATCATACGATGGAAATGTGACGCTCCACCGTACGATCGACATGCGATGCTCCACCGTATGATCGACATGTGATGCTCCACCGTACGATGGACATGGGATCCTCCATCGTACGATGGACATGCGATGCTCCACCGTACGATCGACATGCGATGCTCCACCGTACGATGGACATGCGATGTTCCATTGTACGATGGACATCTGATGCTCCACCATACGATGGACATGTGACACTCCGCTGTACGATGGACATGTGACGCTCCACCGTACGATGGACATGCGACGCTCCATCGTACGATGGACATGGGATGCTCTATCGTATGATGGACTAGCGATGCTCCACCGTAAGATGGACATGTGACGCCCCACCGTACGATGGACATGCGACGCTCCATCGTACGATGGACATGGGATGCTCCACCGTATGATGGACATGTGACGCTCTACCGTATGATGGACATGCGATGCTCCACCGTACGATGGACCTGTGATGCTCCACCATACAATGGACATCTGACGCTCCACCGTACGATAGACATGCGATGCTCCACCATACGATGGACATGTGACGCTCCACCGTACGATGGACATGCGACGCTCCACCGTACGATGGACATGCGATGCTCCACTGTACGATGGACATGTGACGCTCCACCGTATGATGGACATGCAAGGCTCCACTGTACAATGGACATGTGACGCTCCACTATACGATGGACATGCGATGCTCCACCGTATGATGGACATGCAACGCTCCATCGTACGGTGGACATGTGACGCTCCACCGTACGATGGACATGCGATGCTCCACTGTACGATGGACATGTGACGCTCCACCGTACGATGGACATGGGATGCTCCTTCGTTCGATGGACATGTGACGCTCCACCGTACGATGGACATGGGATGCTCCACCGTAAGATGGACATGTGACGCTCCACCGTACGATGGGCATGCGATGCTGAAATGTACGATGGACATGTGATGCTCCACCGTACGATGGACATGTGACGCTCCACCGTACGATGGTCATGCAAGGCTCCACTGTACAATGGACATGCGACGCTTCACCGTACGATGGACATGCGACGCTTCACCGTATGATGGACATGCGACGCTCCACTGTACGACGGACATGTGACGCTCCACCGTATGATTGACATGCGAGGCTCCACCGTACGATGGACATGCGACGCTCCACCGTACGATGGACATGCGATGCTCCACTGTACGATGGACATGTGATGCTCCTCCGTATGATTGACATGCGAGACTCCACCGTACGTTGGACATGTGACGCTCCACCGTACGATGGACATGGGATGCTCCTTCGTACGATGGACATGTGACGCTCCACCGTACGATGGACATGGGATGCTCCACCGTAGGATGGACATGTGACGCTCCACCGTATGATGGACATGCAATGCTCCACTGTACAATGGACATGTGAAGCTCCACCGTACGATGGACATGGGATGCTCCACCGTATGATGGACATGTGACGCTCCACCGTATGATGGACATGTGACGCTCCACCGTATGATGGACATGTGACGCTCCACCGTACGATGGACATGCGACGCTCCATCGTACGATGGACATGCGACAATCCACCGTACGATGGACATCTGACGCTCCTCTGTACGATGGACAAGCGACGCTCCATCGCAGGATGGACATGCGACGCTCCACCGTACGAAGGACATGCGATGCTCCACCGTACGATGGACATGCGACGCTCCACCGTACGATGGACATGCGACGCTCCATCGTACGATGGACATGCGACGCTCCACCGTACGATGGACATGCGATGCTCCACTGTACGATGGACATGTGACGCTCCACCGTATGATGGACATGTGACGCTCCACCGTATGATGGACATGCAAGGCTCCACTGTACAATGGACATGTGACGCTCCACCGTACGATGGACATGCGATGCTCCATCGTACGATGGACATGTGACGCTCCACCGTACGATGGACATGCGATGCTCCACTGTACGATGGACATGTGACGCTCCACCGTATGATGGACATGCAAGGCTCCACTGTACAATGGACATGTGACGCTCCACTATACGATGGACATGCGATGCTCCACCGTATGATGGACATGCAACGCTCCATCGTATGATGGACATGTGACGCTCCACCGTACGATGGACATGCGATGCTCCACTGTACGATGGACATGTGACGCTCCACCGTATGATTGACATGCGAGGCTATACTGTACGATGGACATGTGACGCTCCACCGTACGATGGACATGGGATGCTCCTTCGTTCGATGGACATGTGACGCTCCACCGTACGATGGACATGGGATGCTCCACCGTAAGATGGACATGTGACGCTCCACCGTACGATGGGCATGCGATGCTGAAATGTACGATGGACATGTGATGCTCCACCGTACGATGGACATGTGACGCTGCACCGTACGATGGTCATGCAAGGCTCCACTGTACAATGGACATGCGACGCTCCACCGTACGATGGACATGCGATGCTCCACTGTACGATGGACATGTGACGCTCCACCGTATGATTGACATGCGAGGCTCCACTGTACGATGGACATGTGACGCTCCACCGTACGATGGACATGGGATGCTCCTGCATACGATGGACATGTGACGCTCCACCGTACGATGGACATGGGATGCTCCACCGTAGGATGGACATGTGACGCTCCACCGTACGATGGGCATGCGATGCTCCAATGTACGATGGACATGTGATGCTCCACCGTACGATGGACATGTGACGCTCCACCGTATGATGGACATGCAAGGCTCCACTGTACAATGGACAGGTGACGCTCCACCGTACGATGGACATGGGATGCTCCACCGTATGATGAACATGTGACGCTCCACCGTATGATGGACATGTGACGCTCCACCGTACGATGGACATGCGACGCTCCACCGTACGATGGACATCTGACGCTCCTCTGCACGATGGACAAGCGACGCTCCACTGTACGATGGACATGTGATGCTCCACCGTACGATGGACATGCGACGCTCCATCGTACGATGGACATGTGATGCTCCACCGTACGATGGACATGCGACACTCCATCGTACGATGGACTAGCGACACTCCACCGTAAGATGGACATGCGACGCTCCACCGTACAATGGACATGCGACGCTTCATCGCAGGATGGACATGCGACGCTCCACCGTACGAAGGACATGCGATGCTCCATCGTACGATGGACATGCGACGCTACATCGCAGGATGGACATGCGACGCTCCACCATACGAAGGACATGCGATGCTCCACCGTACGATGGACATGCGACGCTCCATCGTACGATAGACATGTGACACTCCACCGTAAGATGGACATCCGAGGCTCCACCGTACCATAGACATGCGACGCTCCACTGTATGATGGACATGCGATGCTTTACTGTACAATGGACACGTTACGCTCAACTGTAAGATGGACATGCGATGCTCCACAGTACGATGGACATGGGACGCTCCATCATACGATGGACATGTGATGCTCCACCATACGATCGACATGCGATGCTCCACCGTACGATCGACATGTGATGCTCCACCGTACGATGGACATGTGACGCTCCACCATACGATGGACATGTGACGCTCCACTGTATGATGGTCATGCGATGCTTTACTGTACAATGGACACGTTTTGCTCAACCGTAAGAGTGACATGCGATGCTCCACAGTACGATGGACATGGGACGCTCCATCATACGATGGAAATGTGATGCTCCACCGTACGATCGACATGCGATGCTCCACCGTATGATCGACATGTGATGCTCCTCCGTACGATGGACATGGGATCCTCCATCGTACGAGGGACATGCGATGCTCCACCGTACGATCGACATGCGATGCTCCACCGTACGATGGACATGCGATGTTCCATTGTACGATGGACATCTGATGCTCCACCATACGATAGACATGTGACACTCCGCTGTACGATGGACATGTGACGCTCCACTGTACGATGGACATGCGATGCTCCATCGTACGATGGACATGGGATGCTCTATTGTATGATGGACTAGCGATGCTCCACCATAAGATGGACATGTGACGCCCCACCGTACGATGGACATGGGATGCTCCACCGTAGGATGGACATGTGACGCTCCACCGTACGATGGGCATGCGATGCTCCAATGTACGATGGACATGTGATGCTCCACCGTACGATGGACATGTGACGCTCCACCGTATTATGGACATGCAAGGCTCCACTGTACAATGGACATGTGACGCTCCACCGTACGATGGACATGGGATGCTCCACCGTATGATGAACATGTGACGCTCCACCGTATGATGGACATGTGACGCTCCACCGTACGATGGACATGCGACGCTCCATCGTACGATGGACATGTGACAATCCACCGTACGATGGACATCTGACGCTCCTCTGCACGATGGACAAGCGACGCTCCACTGTACGATGGACATGTGATGCTCCACCGTACGATGGACATGCGACGCTCCATCGTACGATGGACATGGGATGCTCCACCGTACGATGGACATGCGACACTCCATCGTACGATGGACTAGCGACACTCCACCGTAAGATGGACATGCGACGCTCCACCGTACGATGGACATGCGACGCTTCATCGCAGGATGGACATGCGACGCTCCACCGTACGAAGGACATGCGATGCTCCACCGTACGATGGACATGCGACGCTACATCGCAGGATGGACATGCGACGCTCCACCATACGAAGGACATGCGATGCTCCACCGTACGATGGACATGCGACGCTCCATCGTACGATAGACATGTGACACTCCACCGTAAGATGGACATCCGAGGCTCCACCGTACAATAGACATGCGACGCTCCACTGTATGATGGACATGCGATGCTTTACTGTACAATGGACACGTTACGCTCAACTGTAAGATGGACATGCGATGCTCCACAGTACGATGGACATGGGACGCTCCATCATACGATGGACATGTGATGCTCCACCATACGATCGACATGCGATGCTCCACCGTACGATCGACATGTGATGCTCCACCGTACGATGGACATGTGACGCTCCACCATACGATGGACATGTGACGCTCCACTGTATGATGGTCATGCGATGCTTTACTGTACAATGGACACGTTTTGCTCAACCGTAAGAGTGACATGCGATGCTCCACAGTACGATGGACATGGGACGCTCCATCATACGATGGAAATGTGATGCTCCACCGTACGATCGACATGCGATGCTCCACCGTATGATCGACATGTGATGCTCCACCGTACGATGGACATGGGATCCTCCATCGTACGATGGACATGCGATGCTCCACCGTACGATCGACATGCGATGCTCCACCGTACGATGGACATGCGATGTTCCATTGTACGATGGACATCTGATGCTCCACCATACGATAGACATGTGACACTCCGCTGTACGATGGACATGTGACGCTCCACTGTACGATGGACATGCGATGCTCCATCGTACGATGGACATGGGATGCTCTATCGTATGATGGACTAGCGATGCTCCACCATAAGATGGACATGTGACGCCCCACCGTACGATGGACATGCGATGCTCCATCGTACGATGGACATGGGATGCTCTATCGTATGATGGACTAGCGATGCTCCACCATAAGATGGACATGTGACGCCCCACCGTACGATGGACATGCGACGCTCCATCGTACGATGGACATGGGATGCTCCACCGTATGATGGACATGTGATGCTCTACCGTACGATGGACATGCGATGCTCCACCGTACGATGGACCTGTGATACTCCACCATACAATGGACATCTGACGCTCCACCGTACGATAGACATGCGATGCTCCACCATACGATGGACATGTGATGCTCCACTGTACGATGGACATGTGACGCTCCACCATATGATGGACATGCAAGGCTCCACTGTACAATGGACATGTGACGCTCCACCGTACGATGGACATGCGATGCTCCACTGTACGATGGAAATGTGACGCTCCACCGAACGATGGACATGCAACGCTCCATCGTACGATGGGCTAGCGACGTTCCACCGTAAGATGGACATGCGAGGCTCCACCGTACGATGGACATGCGACGCTCCATCACAGGATGAACATGCGACGCTCCACCGTACGAAGGACATGCGATGCTCCACCGTACGATGGACATGCGACGCTCCACCGTACGATGGACATGCGACGCTCCATCGTACGATAGACATGTGACACTACACCGTAAGATGGACATGCGAGGCTCCACCGTACAATAGACATGTGACGCTCCACTGTATGATGGACATGCGATGCTTTACTGTACAATGGACACGTTACGCTCAACCGTAAGATGGACATGCGATGCTCCACAGTACGATGGACATGGGACGCTCCATCATACGATGGAAATGTGACGCTCCACCGTACGATCGACATGCGATGCTCCACCGTATGATCGACATGTGATGCTCCACCGTACGATGGACATGGGATCCTCCATCGTACGATGGACATGCGATGCTCCACCGTATGATGGACATGTGATGCTCTACCGTACGATGGACATGTGATGCTCCACCATATGATGGACATGCAAGGCTCCACTGTACAATGGACATGTGACGCTCCACCGTACGATGGACATGCGATGCTCCACTGTACGATGGAAATGTGACGCTCCACCGAACGATGGACATGCAACGCTCCATCGTACGATGGGCTAGCGACGTTCCACCGTAAGATGGACATGCGACGCTCCATGTACGATGGACATGTGACGCTCCACCGTACGATGGACATGCGACGCTCCACTGTATGATGGACATGCGATGCTTTACTGTACAATGGACATGTGATGCTCCACCGTATGATGGACATGTGACGCTCCATCGTACGATGGACTAGCGAAGCTCCACCGTAAGGTGGACATGCGACGCTCCACAGTACGTTGGACATGGGACGCTCCATCGTACGATGGACATGTGACACTCCACCGTACGATCGACATGCAATGCTTCACAGTACCATGGACATGTGATGCTCCACCGTACGATGGACATCTAATGCTCCACCATACGATGGACATGCGATGCTCCACCGTACGATGGACATGCGATGCTCCACCGTACGATGGACATGCGACGCTCCACCGTACGATGGACATGCGATGCTCCACTGTACGATGGACATGTGACGCTCCACCGTATGATTGACATGCGAGGCTCCACTGTACGATGGACATGTGACGCTCCACCGTACGATGGACATTTGATGCTCCACCGTAGGATGGACATGTGACGCTCCACCGTACGATGGGCATGCGATGCTCCAATGTACGATGGACATGTGATGCTCCACCGTACGATGGACATGTGACGCTCCACCGTATGATGGACATGCAAGGCTCCACTGTACAATGGACATGTGACGCTCCACCGTACAATGGGCATGGGATGCTCCACCGTATGATGGACATGTGACGCTCCACCGTATGATGGACATGTGACGCTCCACCGTACGATGGACATGCGACGCTCCATCGTACGATGGACATGTGACAATCCACCGTACGATGGACATCTGACGCTCCTCTGCACGATGGACAAGCGACGCTCCACTGTACGATGGACATGTGATGCTCCACCGTACGATGGACATGCGACGCTCCATCGTACGATGGACTAGCGACACTCCACCGTAAGATGGACTGGCGAGGCTCCACCGTACGATGGACATGCGACGCTCCATCGCAGGATGAACATGCGACGCTCCACCGTACGAAGGACATGCGATGCTCCACCGTACGATGGACATGCGACGCTCCACCGTACGATGGACATGCGACGCTCCATCGTACGATAGACATGTGACACTACACCGTAAGATGGACATGCGAGGCTCCACCGTACAATAGACATGCGACGCTCCACTGTATGAATGACATGCGATGTTTTACTGTACAATGGACACGTTACGCTCAACCGTAAGATGGACATGCGATGCTCCACAGTACGATGGACATGGGACGCTCCATCATACGATGGACATGTGATGCTCCACCATACGATCGACATGCGATGCTCCACCGTTCGATCGACATGTGATGCTCCACCGTACGATGGACATGTGACGCTCCACCATACGATGGACATGTGATGCTCCACTGTATGATGGACATGCGATGCTTTACTGTACAATGGACACGTTTTGCTCAACCGTAAGAGTGACATGCGATGCTCCACAGTACGATGGACATGGGACGCTCCATCATACGATGGAAATGTGACGCTCCACCGTACGATCGACATGCGATGCTCCACCGTATGATCGACATGTGATGCTCCACCGTACGATGGACATGGGATCCTCCATCGTACGATGGACATGCGATGCTCCACCGTACGATCGACATGCGATGCTCCACCGTACGATGGACATGCGATGTTCCATTGTACGATGGACATCTGATGCTCCACCATACGATGGACATGTGACACTCCGCTGTACGATGGACATGTGACGCTCCACCGTACGATGGACATGCGACGCTCCATCGTACGATGGACATGGGATGCTCTATCGTATGATGGACTAGCGATGCTCCACCGTAAGATGGACATGTGACGCCCCACAGTACGATGGACATGCGACGCTCCATCGTACGATGGACATGGGATGCTCCACCGTATGATGGACATGTGACGCTCTACCGTACGATGGACATGCGATGCTCCACCGTACGATGGACCTGTGATGCTCCACCATACAATGGACATCTGACGCTCCACCGTACGATAGACATGCGATGCTCCACCATACGATGGACATGTGACGCTCCACCGTACGATGGACATGCGACGCTCCACCGTACGATGGACATGCGATGCTCCACTGTACGATGGACATGTGACGCTCCACCGTATGATGGACATGCAAGGCTCCACTGTACAATGGACATGTGACGCTCCACTATACGATGGACATGCGATGCTCCACCGTATGATGGACATGCAACGCTCCATCGTACGATGGACATGTGACGCTCCACCGTACGATGGACATGCGATGCTCCACTGTACGATGGACATGTGACGCTCCACCGTATGATTGACATGCGACGCTATACTGTACGATGGACATGTGACGCTCCACCGTACGATGGACATGGGATGCTCCTTCGTTCGATGGACATGTGACGCTCCACCGTACGATGGACATGGGATGCTCCACCGTAAGATGGACATGTGACGCTCCACCGTACGATGGGCATGCGATGCTGAAATGTACGATGGACATGTGATGCTCCACCGTACGATGGACATGTGACGCTGCACCGTACGATGGTCATGCAAGGCTCCACTGTACAATGGACATGCGACGCTCCACCGTACGATGGACATGCGACGCTCCACCGTACGATGGACATGCGACGCTCCACTGTACGATGGACATGTGACGCTCCACCGTATGATTGACATGCGAGGCTCCACCGTACGATGGACATGCGACGCTCCACCGTACGATGGACATGTGACGCTGCACCGTACGATGGACATGCGATGCTCCACTGTACGATGGACATGTGATGCTCCACCGTATGATTGACATGCGAGACTCCACTGTACGTTGGACATGTGACGCTCCACCGTACGATGGACATGGGATGCTCCTTCGTACGATGGACATGTGACGCTCCACCGTACGATGGACATGGGATGCTCCACCGTAGGATGGACATGTGACGCTCCACCGTATGATGGACATGCAATGCTCCACTGTACAATGGACATGTGAAGCTCCACCGTACGATGGACATGGGATGCTCCACCGTATGATGGACATGTGACGCTCCACCGTATGATGGACCTGTGATGCTCCACCATACGATGGACATCTGACGCTCCACCGTACGATGGACATGCGATGCTCCACTGTACGATGGACATGTGACGCTCCACCATACGATGGACATCTGACGCTCCACCGTACGATGGACATGCGATGCTCCACTGTACGATGGACATGTGACGCTCCACCGTATGATTGACATGCGAGGCTATACTGTACAATGGACATGTGACGCTCCACCGTAAGATGGACATGGGATGCTCCTTCGTACGATGGACATGTGACGCTCCACCGTACGATGGACATGGGATGCTCCACCGTAGGATGGACATGTGACGCTCCACCATACGATGGGCATGCGATGCTCCAATGTACGATGGACATGTGATGCTCCAACGTACGATGGACATGTGACGCTCCACCGTACGACGGTCATGCAAGGCTCCACTGTACCATGGACATGTGACGCTCCACCGTACGATGGACATGCGACGCTCCACCGTACGATGGACATGCGACGCTCCACTGTACGATGGACATGTGACGCTCCACCGTATGATTGACATGCGAGGCTCCACCGTACGATGGACATGCGACGCTCCACCGTACGATGGACATGCGATGCTCCACTGTACGATGGACATGTGACGCTCCACCGTATGATTGACATGCGAGGCTCCACTGTACGATGGACATGTGACGCTCCACCGTACGATGGACATGGGATGCTCCTGCATACGATGGACATGTGACGCTCCACCGTACGATGGACATGGGATGCTCCACCGTAGGATGGACATGTGACGCTCCACCGTACGATGGGCATGCGATGCTCCAATGTACGATGGACATGTGATGCTCCACCGTACGATGGACATGTGACGCTCCACCGTATGATGGACATGCAAGGCTCCACTGTACAATGGACATGTGACGCTCCACCGTACGATGGACATGGGATGCTCCACCGTATGATGAACATGTGACGCTCCACCGTATGATGGACATGTGACGCTCCACCGTACGATGGACATGCGACGCTCCATCGTACGATGGACATGTGACAATCCACCGTACGATGGACATCTGACGCTCCTCTGCACGATGGACAAGCGACGCTCCACTGTACGATGGACATGTGATGCTCCACCGTACGATGGACATGCGACGCTCCATCGTATGATGGACATGTGATGCTCCATCGTATGATGGACATGCGACGCTCCATCGTACGATGGACTAGCGACACTCCACCGTAAGATGGACATGCGACGCTCCACCGTACGATGGACATGCGACGCTTCATCGCAGGATGGACATGCGACGATCCACCGTACGAAGGACATGCGATGCTCCACCGTACGATGGACATGCGACGCTCCATCGTACGATAGACATGTGACACTCCACCGTAAGATGGACATCCGAGGCTCCACCGTACAATAGACATGCGACGCTCCACTGTATGATGGACATGCGATGCTTTACTGTACAATGGACACGTTACGCTCAACCGTAAGATGGACATGCGATGCTCCACAGTACGATGGACATGGGACGCTCCATCATACGATGGACATGTGATGCTCCACCATACGATCGACATGCGATGCTCCACCGTATGATCGACATGTGATGCTCCACCGTACGATGGACATGTGACGCTCCACCATACGATGGACATGTGACGCTCCACTGTATGATGGTCATGCGATGCTTTACTGTACAATGGACACGTTTTGCTCAACCGTAAGAGTGACATGCGATGCTCCACAGTACGATGGACATGGGACGCTCCATCATACGATGGAAATGTGACGCTCCACCGTACGATCGACATGCGATGCTCCACCGTATGATCGACATGTGATGCTCCACCGTACGATGGACATGGGATCCTCCATCGTACGATGGACATGCGATGCTCCACCGTACGATCGACATGCGATGCTCCACCGTACGATGGACATGCGATGTTCCATTGTACGATGGACATCTGATGCTCAACCATACGATGGACATGTGACACTCCGCTGTACGATGGACATGTGACGCTCCACTGTACGATGGACATGCGATGCTCCATCGTACGATGGACATGGGATGCTCTATCGTATGATGGACTAGCGATGCTCCACCATAAGATGGACATGTGACGCCCCACCGTACGATGGACATGCGACGCTCCATCGTACGATGGACATGGGATGCTCCATCGTACGATGGACATGGGATGCTCCACCGTATGATGGACATGTGACGCTCTACCGTACGATGGACATGCGATGCTCCACCGTACGATGGACCTGTGATACTCCACCATACAATGGACATCTGACGCTCCACCGTATGATAGACATGCGATGCTCCACCATACGATGGACATGTGATGCTCCACTGTACGATGGACATGTGACGCTCCACCATATGATGGACATGCAAGGCTCCACTGTACAATGGACATGTGACGCTCCACTGTACGATGGACATGCGATGCTCCACTGTACGATGGAAATGTGACGCTCCACCGAACGATGGACATGCAATGCTCCATCGTACGATGGGCTAGCGACGTTCCACCGTAAGATGGACATGCGACGCTCCATGTACGATGGACATGTGACGCTCCACCGTACGATGGACATGCGACGCTCCACTGTATGATGGACATGCGATGCTTTACTGTACAATGGACATGTGATGCTCCACCGTATGATGGACATGTGACGCTCCATCGTACGATGGACTAGCGAAGCTCCACCGTAAGGTGGACATGCGACGCTCCACAGTACGTTGGACATGGGACGCTCCATCGTACGATGGACATGTGACACTCCACCGTACGATCGACATGCAATGCTTCACAGTACCATGGACATGTGATGCTCCACCGTACGATGGACATCTAATGCTCCACCATACGATGGACATGCGATGCTCCACCGTACGATGGACATGTGATGCTCCACCGTACGATGGACATGCGACGCTCCACCGTACGATGGACATGCGATGCTCCACTGTACGATGGACATGTGACGCTCCACCGTATGATTGACATGCGAGGCTCCACTGTACGATGGACATGTGACGCTCCACCGTACGATGGACATGGGATGCTCCACCGTAGGATGGACATGTGACGCTCCACCGTACGATGGGCATGCGATGCTCCAATGTACGATGGACATGTGATGCTCCACCGTACGATGGACATGGGACGCTCCACCATATGATGGACATGCAAGGCTCCACTGTACAATGGACATGTGACTCTCCACCGTACGATGGACATGGGATGCTCCACCGTATGATGGACATGTGACGCTCCACCGTATGATGGACATGTGACGCTCCACCGTACGATGGACATGCGACGCTCCATCGTACGATGGACATGTGACAATCCACCGTACGATGGACATCTGACGCTCCTCTGCACGATGGACAAGCGACGCTCCACTGTACGATGGACATGTGATGCTCCACCGTACGATGGACATGCGACGCTCCATCGTACGATGGACTAGCGACACTCCACCGTAAGATGGACATGCGAGGCTCCACCGTACGATGGACATGCGACGCTCCATCGCAGGATGAACATGCGACGCTCCACCGTACGAAGGACATGCGATGCTCCACCGTACGATGGACATGCGACGCTCCACCGTACGATGGACATGCGACGCTCCATCGTACGATAGACATGTGACACTACACCGTAAGATGGACATGCGAGGCTCCACCGTACAATAGACATGCGACGCTCCACTGTATGATGGACATGCGATGCTTTACTGTACAATGGACACGTTACGCTCAACCGTAAGATGGACATGCGATGCTCCACAGTACGATGGACATGGGACGCTCCATCATACGATGGACATGTGATGCTCCACCATACGATCGACATGCGATGCTCCACCGTTCGATCGACATGTGATGCTCCACCGTACGATGGACATGTGACGCTCCACCATACGATGGACATGTGACGCTCCACTGTATGATGGACATGCGATGCTTTACTGTACAATGGACACGTTTTGCTCAACCGTAAGAGTGACATGCGATGCTCCACAGTACGATGGACATGGGACGCTCCATCATACGATGGAAATGTGACGCTCCACCGTACGATCGACATGCGATGCACCACCGTATGATCGACATGTGATGCTCCACCGTACGATGGACATGGGATCCTCCATCGTACGATGGACATGCGATGCTCCACCGTACGATCGACATGCGATGCTCCACCGTACGATGGACATGCGATGTTCCATTGTACGATGGACATCTGATGCTCCACCATACGATGGACATGTGACACTCCGCTGTACGATGGACATGTGACGCTCCACCGTACGATGGACATGCGACGCTCCATCGTACGATGGACATGGGATGCTCTATCGTATGATGGACTAGCGATGCTCCACCGTAAGATGGACATGTGACGCCCCACCGTACGATGGACATGCGACGCTCCATCGTACGATGGACATGGGATGCTCCACCGTAGGATGGACATGTGACGCTCTACCGTACGATGGACATGCGATGCTCCACCGTACGATGGACCTGTGATGCTCCACCATACAATGGACATCTGACGCTCCACCGTACGATAGACATGCGATGCTCCACCATACGATGGACATGTGACGCTCCACCGTACGATGGACATGCGACGCTCCACCGTACGATGGACATGCGATGCTCCACTGTACGATGGACATGTGACGCTCCACCGTATGATGGACATGCAAGGCTCGACTGTACAATGGACATGTGACGCTCCACTATACGATGGACATGCGATGCTCCACCGTATGATGGACATGCAACGCTCCATCGTACGGTGGACATGTGACGCTCCACCGTACGATGGACATGCGATGCTCCACTGTACGATGGACATGTGACGCTCCACCGTACGATGGACATGGGATGCTCCTTCGTTCGATGGACATGTGACGCTCCACCGTACGATGGACATGGGATGCTCCACCGTAAGATGGACATGTGACGCTCCACCGTACGATGGGCATGCGATGCTGAAATGTACGATGGACATGTGATGCTCCACCGTACGATGGACATGTGATGCTCCACCGTACGATGGTCATGCAAGGCTCCACTGTACAATGGACATGCGACGCTTCACCGTACGATGGACATGCGACGCTCCACCGTATGATGGACATGCGACGCTCCACTGTACGATGGACATGTGACGCTCCACCGTATGATTGACATGCGAGGCTCCACCGTACGATGGACATGCGACGCTCCACCGTACGATGGACATGCGATGCTCCACTGTACGATGGACATGTGATGCTCCACCGTATGATTGACATGCGAGACTCCACTGTACGTTGGACATGTGACGCTCCACCGTACGATGGACATGGGATGCTCCTTCGTACGATGGACATGTGACGCTCCACCGTACGATGGACATGGGATGCTCCACCGTAGGATGGACATGTGACGCTCCACCGTATGATGGACATGCAATGCTCCACTGTACAATGGACATGTGAAGCTCCACCGTACGATGGACATGGGATGCTCCACCGTATGATGGACATGTGACGCTCCACCGTATGATGGACATGTGACGCTCCACCGTACGATGGACATGCGACGCTCCATCGTACGATGGACATGCGACAATCCACCGTACGATGGACATCTGACGCTCCTCTGTACGATGGACAAGCGACGCTCCATCGCAGGATGGACATGCGACGCTCCACCGTACGAAGGACATGCGATGCTCCACCGTACGATGGACATGCGACGCTCCACCGTACGATGGACATGCGACGCTCCATCGTACGATGGACATGCGACGCTCCACCGTACGATGGACATGCGATGCTCCACTGTACGATGGACATGTGACGCTCCACCGTATGATGGACATGCAAGGCTCCACTGTACAATGGACATGTGACGCTCCACTATACGATGGACATGCGATGCTCCACCGTATGATGGACATGCAACGCTCCATCGTACGATGGACATGTGACGCTCCACCGTACGATGGACATGCGATGCTCCACTGTACGATGGACATGTGACGCTCCACCGTATGATGGACATGCAAGGCTCCACTGTACAATGGACATGTGACGCTCCACTATACGATGGACATGCGATGCTCCACCGTATGATGGACATGCAACGCTCCATCGTATGATGGACATGTGACGCTCCACCGTACGATGGACATGCGATGCTCCACTGTACGATGGACATGTGACGCTCCACCGTATGATTGACATGCGATGCTTTACTGTACAATGGACACGTTTTGCTCAACCGTAAGAGTGACATGCGATGCTCCACAGTACGATGGACATGGGACGCTCCATCATACGATGGAAATGTGACGCTCCACCGTACGATCGACATGCGATGCTCCACCGTATGATCGACATGTGATGCTCCACCGTACGATGGACATGGGATCCTCCATCGTACGATGGACATGCGATGCTCCACCGTACGATCGACATGCGATGCTCCACCGTACGATGGACATGCGATGTTCCATTGTACGATGGACATCTGATGCTCCACCATACGATGGACATGTGACACTCCGCTGTACGATGGACATGTGACGCTCCAACGTACGATGGACATGCGACGCTCCATCGTACGATGGACATGGGATGCTCTATCGTATGATGGACTAGCGATGCTCCACCGTAAGATGGACATGTGACGCCCCACAGTACGATGGACATGCGACGCTCCATCGTACGATGGACATGGGATGCTCTATCGTATGATGGACTAGCGATGCTCCACCGTAAGATGGACATGTGACGCCCCACAGTACGATGGACATGCGACGCTCCATCGTACGATGGACATGGGATGCTCCACCGTATGATGGACATGTGACGCTCTACCGTACGATGGACATGCGATGCTCCACCGTACGATGGACCTGTGATGCTCCACCATACAATGGACACCTGACGCTCCACCGTACGATAGACATGCGATGCTCCACCATACGATGGACATGTGACGCTCCACCGTACGATGGACATGCGACGCTCCACCGTACGATGGACATGCGATGCTCCACTGTACGATGGACATGTGACGCTCCACCGTATGATGGACATGCAAGGCTCCACTGTACAATGGACATGTGACGCTCCACTATACGATGGACATGCGATGCTCCACCGTATGATGGACATGCAACGCTCCATCGTACGATGGACATGTGACGCTCCACCGTACGATGGACATGCGATGCTCCACTGTACGATGGACATGTGACGCTCCACCGTATGATTGACATGCGACGCTATACTGTACGATGGACATGTGACGCTCCACCGTACGATGGACATGGGATGCTCCTTCGTTCGATGGACATGTGACGCTCCACCGTACGATGGACATGGGATGCTCCACCGTAAGATGGACATGTGACGCTCCACCGTACGATGGGCATGCGATGCTGAAATGTACGATGGACATGTGATGCTCCACCGTACGATGGACATGCGACGCTCCATCATACGATGGACTAGCGACACTCCACCGTAAGATGGACATGCGAGGCTCCACCGTACCATGGACATGCGACGCTCCATCACAGGATGAACATGCGACGCTCCACCGTACGAAGGACATGCGATGCTCCACCGTACGATGGACATGCGACGCTCCACCGTACGATGGACATGCGACGCTCCATCGTACGATAGACATGTGACACTACACCGTAAGATGGACATGCGAGGCTCCACCGTACAATAGACATGTGACGCTCCACTGTATGATGGACATGCGATGCTTTACTGTACAATGGACACGTTACGCTCAACCGTAAGATGGACATGCGATGCTCCACAGTACGATGGACATGGGACGCTCCATCATACGATGGACATGTGATGCTCCACCATACGATGGACATGTGACGCTCCACTGTATGATGGACATGCAATGCTTTACTGTACAATGGACACGTTTTGCTCAACCGTAAGAGTGACATGCGATGCTCCACAGTACGATGGACATGGGACGCTCCATCATACGATGGAAATGTGACGCTCCACCGTACGAACGACATGCGATGCTCCACCGTATGATCGACATGTGATGCTCCACCGTACGATGGACATGGGATCCTCCATCGTACGATGGACATGCGATGCTCCACCGTACGATCGACATGCGATGCTCCACCGTACGATGGACATGCGATGTTCCATTGTACGATGGACATCTGATGCTCCACCATACGATGGACATGTGACACTCCGCTGTACGATGGACATGTGATGCTCCACCGTACGATGGACATGCGACGCTCCATCGTACGATGGACATGGGATGCTCTATCGTATGATGGACTAGCGATGCTCCACCGTAAGATGGACATGTGACGCCCCACCGTACGATGGACATGCGACGCTCCATCGTACGATGGACATGGGATGCTCCACCGTATGATGGACATGTGACGCTCTACCGTACGATGGACATGCGATGCTCCACCGTACGATGGACCTGTGATGCTCCACCATACAATGGACATCTGACGCTCCACCGTACGATAGACATGCGATGCTCCACCATACGATGGACATGTGACGCTCCACCGTACGATGGACATGCGACGCTCCACCGTACGATGGACATGCGATGCTCCACTGTACGATGGACATGTGACGCTCCACCGTATGATGGACATGCAAGGCTCCACTGTACAATGGACATGTGACGCTCCACTATACGATGGACATGCGATGCTCCACCGTATGATGGACATGCAACGCTCCATCGTACGATGGACATGTGACGCTCCACCGTACGATGGACATGCGATGCTCCACTGTACGATGGACATGTGACGCTCCACCGTACGATGGACATGGGATGCTCCTTCGTTCGATGGACATGTGACGCTCCACCGTACGATGGACATGGGATGCTCCACCGTAAGATGGACATGTGACGCTCCACCGTACGATGGGCATGCGATGCTGAAATGTACGATGGACATGTGATGCTCCACCGTACGATGGACATGTGACGCTCAACCGTAAGATGGACATGCGATGCTCCACAGTACGATGGACATGGGACGCTCCATCATACGATGGACATGTGATGCTCCACCATACGATCGACATGCGATGCTCCACCGTTCGATCGACATGTGATGCTCCACCGTACGATGGACATGTGACGCTCCACCATACGATGGACATGTGACGCTCCACTGTATGATGGACATGCGATGCTTTACTGTACAATGGACACGTTTTGCTCAACCGTAAGAGTGACATGCGATGCTCCACAGTACGATGGACATGGGACGCTCCATCATACGATGGAAATGTGACGCTCCACCGTACGATCGACATGCGATGCTCCACCGTATGATCGACATGTGATGCTCCACCGTACGATGGACATGGGATCCTCCATCGTACGATGGACATGCGATGCTCCACCGTACGATCGACATGCGATGCTCCACAGTACGATGGACATGCGATGTTCCATTGTACGATGGACATCTGATGCTCCACCATACGATGGACATGTGACACTCCGCTGTACGATGGACATGTGACGCTCCACCGTACGATGGACATGCGACGCTCCATCGTACGATGGACATGGGATGCTCTATCGTATGATGGACTAGCGATGCTCCACCGTAAGATGGATAGGTGACGCCCCACCGTACGATGGACATGCGACGCTCCATCGTACGATGGACATGGGATGCTCCACCGTATGATGGACATGTGACGCTCTACCGTACGATGGACATGCGATGCTCCACCGTACGATGGACCTGTGATGCTCCACCATACAATGGACATCTGACGCTCCACCGTACGATAGACATGCGATGCTCCACCATACGATGGACATGTGACGCTCCACCGTACGATGGACATGCGATGCTCCACCGTACGATGGACATGCAATGCTCCACTGTACGATGGACATGTGACGCTCCACCGTATGATGGACATGCAAGGCTCCACTGTACAATGGACATGTGACGCTCCACTATACGATGGACATGCGATGCTCCACCGTATGATGGACATGCAACGCTCCATCGTACGATGGACATGTGACTCTCCACCATACGATGGACATGCGATGCTCCACCGTATGATGGACATGCGACGCTCCATCGTACGATGGACATGTGACGCTCCACCATACGATGGACATGCGATGCTCCACTGTACGATGGACATGTGACGCTCCACCGTATGATTGACATGCGAGGCTATACTGTACGATGGACATGTGACGCTCCACCGTATGATTGACATGCGAGGCTATACTGTACGATGGACATGTGACGCTCCACCGTACGATGGACATGGGATGCTCCTTCGTTCGATGGACATGTGACGCTCCACCGTACGATGGACATGGGATGCTCCACCGTAAGATGGACATGTGACGCTCCACCGTACGATGGGCACGCGATGCTGAAATGTACGATGGACATGTGATGCTCCACCGTACGATGGACATGTGACGCTCCACCGTACGATGGTCATGCAAGGCTCCACTGTACAATGGACATGCGACGCTCCACCGTACGATGGACATGCGACGCTCCACCGTATGATGGACATGCGACGCTCCACTGTACGATGGACATGTGACGCTCCACCGTATGATTGACATGCGAGGCACCACCGTACGATGGACATGCGACGCTCCACTGTACGATGGACATGCGATGCTCCACTGTACGATGGACATGTGATGCTCCACCGTATGATTGACATGCGAGACTCCACTGTACATTGGACATGTGACGCTCCACCGTACGATGGACATGGGATGCTCCTTCGTACAATGGACATGTGACGCTCCACCGTACGATGGACATGGGATGCTCCACCGTAGGATGGACATGTGACGCTCCACCGTATGATGGACATGCAATGCTCCACTGTACAATGGACATGTGAAGCTCCACCGTACGATGGACATGGGATGCTCCACCGTATGATGGACATGTGACGCTCCACCGTATGATGGACATGTGACGCTCCACCGTACGATGGACATGCGACGCTCCATCGTACGATGGACATGTGACAATCCACCGTACGATGGACATCTGACGCTCCTCTGTACGATGGACAAGCGACGCTCCATCGCAGGATGGACATGCGACGCTCCACCGTACGAAGGACATGCGATGCTCCACCGTACGATGGACATGCGACGCTCCACCGTACGATGGACATGCGACGCTCCATCGTACGATAGACATGTGACACTCCACCGTAAGATGGACATGCGAGGCTCCACCGTACAATAGACATGCGACGCTCCACTGTATGATGGACATGCGGTGCTTTACTGTACAATGGACACGTTACGCTCAACCGTAAGATGGACATGCGATGCTCCACAGTACGATGGACATGGGACGCTCCATCCTACGATGGACATGTGATGCTCCACCATACGATCGACATGCGATGCTCCACCGTACGATCGACATGTGATGCTCCACCGTTTGATGGACATGTGACGCTCCACCATACGATGGACATGTGACGCTCCACTGTATGATGGACATGCGATGCTTTACTGTACAATGGACACGTTATGCTCAACCGTAAGATTGACATGCGATGCTCCACAGTACGATGGACATGGGACGCTCCATCATATGATGGAAATGTGACGCTCCACCGTACGATCGACATGCGATGCTCCACCGTATGATCGACATGTGATGCTCCACCGTACGATGGACATGAGATCCTCCATCGTAGGATGGACATGCGATGCTCCACCGTACGATCGACATGCGATGCTCCACCGCACGATGGACATGCGATGTTCCACCGTACGATGGACATCTGATGCTCCACCATACGATGGACATGTGACATTCCGCTGTACGATGGAATGCGACGCTCCACTGTACGATGGACATGTGACGCTCCACCGTATGATGGACATGCGATGCTCCATGGTACGATGGACATGGGATGCTCTATCATATGATGGACTAGCGATGCTCCACCGTAAGATGGACATGTGACGCCCCACCGTACGATGGACATGCGACGCTCCATCGTACGATGGACATGGGATGCTCCACCGTATGATGGACATGTGACGCTCCACCGTACGATGGACATGCGATGCTCCACCGTACGATGGACCTGTGATGCTCCACCGTACGATGGACATGGGAGGCTCCATCGTACGATGGACATGTGACGCTCCACCGTAGGATCGACATGCGATGCTCCACCGTATGATGGACATGTGACGCTCCACCGTATGATGGACATGTGACGCTCCACCGTACGATGGACATGCGACGCTCCATCGTACGATGGACATGTGACAATCCACCGTACGATGGACATCTGACGCTCCTCTGCACGATGGACAAGCGACGCTCCACTGTACGATGGACATGTGATGCTCCACCGTACGATGGACATGCGACGCTCCATCATACGATGGACTAGCGACACTCCACCGTAAGATGGACATGCGAGGCTCCACCGTACCATGGACATGCGACGCTCCATCACAGGATGAACATGCGACGCTCCACCGTACGAAGGACATGCGATGCTCCACCGTACGATGGACATGCGACGCTCCACCGTACGATGGACATGCGACGCTCCATCGTACGATAGACATGTGACACTACACCGTAAGATGGACATGCGAGGCTCCACCGTACAATAGACATGTGACGCTCCACTGTATGATGGACATGCGATGCTTTACTGTACAATGGACACGTTACGCTCAACCGTAAGATGGACATGCGATGCTCCACAGTACGATGGACATGGGACGCTCCATCATACGATGGACATGTGATGCTCCACCATACGATGGACATGTGACGCTCCACTGTATGATGGACATGCAATGCTTTACTGTACAATGGACACGTTTTGCTCAACCGTAAGAGTGACATGCGATGCTCCACAGTACGATGGACATGGGACGCTCCATCATACGATGGAAATGTGACGCTCCACCGTACGATCGACATGCGATGCTCCACCGTATGATCGACATGTGATGCTCCACCGTACGATGGACATGGGATCCTCCATCGTACGATGGACATGCGATGCTCCACCGTACGATCGACATGCGATGCTCCACCGTACGATGGACATGCGATGTTCCATTGTACGATGGACATCTGATGCTCCACCATACGATGGACATGTGACACTCCGCTGTACGATGGACATGTGACGCTCCACCGTACGATGGACATGCGACGCTCCATCGTACGATGGACATGTTATGCTCTATCGTATGATGGACTAGCGATGCTCCACCGTAAGATGGACATGTGACGCCCCACCGTACGATGGACATGCGACGCTCCATCGTACGATGGACATGGGATGCTCCACCGTATGATGGACATGTGACGCTCTACCGTACGATGGACATGCGATGCTCCACCGTACGATGGACCTGTGATGCTCCACCATACAATGGACATCTGACGCTCCACCGTACGATAGACATGCGATGCTCCACCATACGATGGACATGTGACGCTCCACCGTACGATGGACATGCGACGCTCCACCGTACGATGGACATGCGATGCTCCACTGTACGATGGACATGTGACGCTCCACCGTATGATGGACATGCAAGGCTCCACTGTACAATGGACATGTGACGCTCCACTATACGATGGACATGCGATGCTCCACCGTATGATGGACATGCAACGCTCCATCGTACGATGGACATGTGACGCTCCACCGTACGATGGACATGCGATGCTCCACTGTACGATGGACATGTGACGCTCCACCGTACGATGGACATGGGATGCTCCTTCGTTCGATGGACATGTGACGCTCCACCGTACGATGGACATGGGATGCTCCACCGTAAGATGGACATGTGACGCTCCACCGTACGATGGGCATGCGATGCTGAAATGTACGATGGACATGTGATGCTCCACCGTACGATGGACATGTGACGCTCAACCGTAAGATGGACATGCGATGCTCCACAGTACGATGGACATGGGACGCTCCATCATACGATGGACATGTGATGCTCCACCATACGATCGACATGCGATGCTCCACCGTTCGATCGACATGTGATGCTCCACCGTACGATGGACATGTGACGCTCCACCATACGATGGACATGTGACGCTCCACTGTATGATGGACATGCGATGCTTTACTGTACAATGGACACGTTTTGCTCAACCGTAAGAGTGACATGCGATGCTCCACAGTACGATGGACATGGGACGCTCCATCATACGATGGAAATGTGACGCTCCACTGTATGATGGACATGCGATGCTTTACTGTACAATGGACACGTTTTGCTCAACCGTAAGAGTGACATGCGATGCTCCACAGTACGATGGACATGGGACGCTCCATCATACGATGGAAATGTGACGCTCCACCGTACGATCGACATGCGATGCTCCACCGTATGATCGACATGTGATGCTCCACCGTACGATGGACATGGGATCCTCCATCGTACGATGGACATGCGATGCTCCACCGTACGATCGACATGCGATGCTCCACAGTACGATGGACATGCGATGTTCCATTGTACGATGGACATCTGATGCTCCACCATACGATGGACATGTGACACTCCGCTGTACGATGGACATGTGACGCTCCACCGTACGATGGACATGCGACGCTCCATCGTACGATGGACATGGGATGCTCTATCGTATGATGGACTAGCGATGCTCCACCGTAAGATGGATAGGTGACGCCCCACCGTACGATGGACATGCGACGCTCCATCGTACGATGGACATGGGATGCTCCACCGTATGATGGACATGTGACGCTCTACCGTACGATGGACATGCGATGCTCCACCGTACGATGGACCTGTGATGCTCCACCATACAATGGACATCTGACGCTCCACCGTACGATAGACATGCGATGCTCCACCATACGATGGACATGTGACGCTCCACCGTACGATGGACATGCGACGCTCCACCGTACGATGGACATGCAATGCTCCACTGTACGATGGACATGTGACGCTCCACCGTATGATGGACATGCAAGGCTCCACTGTACAATGGACATGTGACGCTCCACTATACGATGGACATGCGATGCTCCACCGTATGATGGACATGCAACGCTCCATCGTACGATGGACATGTGACTCTCCACCATACGATGGACATGCGATGCTCCACCGTATGATGGACATGCAACGCTCCATCGTACGATGGACATGTGACGCTCCACCATACGATGGACATGCGATGCTCCACTGTACGATGGACATGTGACGCTCCACCGTATGATTGACATGCGAGGCTATACTGTACGATGGACATGTGACGCTCCACCGTATGATTGACATGCGAGGCTATACTGTACGATGGACATGTGACGCTCCACCGTACGATGGACATGGGATGCTCCTTCGTTCAATGGACATGTGACGCTCCACCGTACGATGGACATGGGATGCTCCACCGTAAGATGGACATGTGACGCTCCACCGTACGATGGGCACGCGATGCTGAAATGTACGATGGACATGTGATGCTCCACCGTACGATGGACATGTGACGCTCCACCGTACGATGGTCATGCAAGGCTCCACTGTACAATGGACATGCGACGCTCCACCGTACGATGGACATGCGACGCTCCACCGTATGATGGACATGCGACGCTCCACTGTACGATGGACATGTGACGCTCCACCGTATGATTGACATGCGAGGCTCCACCGTACGATGGACATGCGACGCTCCACTGTACGATGGACATGCGATGCTCCACTGTACGATGGACATGTGATGCTCCACCGTATGATTGACATGCGAGACTCCACTGTACGTTGGACATGTGACGCTCCACCGTACGATGGACATGGGATGCTCCTTCGTACAATGGACATGTGACGCTCCACCGTACGATGGACATGGGATGCTCCACCGTAGGATGGACATGTGACGCTCCACCGTATGATGGACATGCAATGCTCCACTGTACAATGGACATGTGAAGCTCCACCGTACGATGGACATGGGATGCTCCACCGTATGATGGACATGTGACGCTCCACCGTATGATGGACATGTGACGCTCCACCGTACGATGGACATGCGACGCTCCATCGTACGATGGACATGTGACAATCCACCGTACGATGGACATCTGACGCTCCTCTGTACGATGGACAAGCGACGCTCCATCGCAGGATGGACATGCGACGCTCCACCGTACGAAGGACATGCGATGCTCCACCGTACGATGGACATGCGACGCTCCACCGTACGATGGACATGCGACGCTCCATCGTACGATAGACATGTGACACTCCACCGTAAGATGGACATGCGAGGCTCCACCGTACAATAGACATGCGACGCTCCACTGTATGATGGACATGCGGTGCTTTACTGTACAATGGACACGTTACGCTCAACCGTAAGATGGACATGCGATGCTCCACAGTACGATGGACATGGGACGCTCCATCCTACGATGGACATGTGATGCTCCACCATACGATCGACATGCGATGCTCCACCGTACGATCGACATGTGATGCTCCACCGTTTGATGGACATGTGACGCTCCACCATACGATGGACATGTGACGCTCCACTGTATGATGGACATGCGATGCTTTACTGTACAATGGACACGTTATGCTCAACCGTAAGATTGACATGCGATGCTCCACAGTACGATGGACATGGGACGCTCCATCATATGATGGAAATGTGACGCTCCACCGTACGATCGACATGCGATGCTCCACCGTATGATCGACATGTGATGCTCCACCGTACGATGGACATGAGATCCTCCATCGTAGGATGGACATGCGATGCTCCACCGTACGATCGACATGCGATGCTCCACCGCACGATGGACATGCGATGTTCCACCGTACGATGGACATCTGATGCTCCACCATACGATGGACATGTGACATTCCGCTGTACGATGGAATGCGACGCTCCACTGTACGATGGACATGTGACGCTCCACCGTATGATGGACATGCGATGCTCCATGGTACGATGGACATGGGATGCTCTATCATATGATGGACTAGCGATGCTCCATCGTAAGATGGACATGTGACGCCCCACCGTACGATGGACATGCGACGCTCCATCGTACGATGGACATGGGATGCTCCACCGTATGATGGACATGTGACGCTCCACCGTACGATGGACATGCGATGCTCCACCGTACGATGGACCTGTGATGCTCCACCGTACGATGGACATGGGATGCTCCATCGTACGATGGACATGTGACGCTCCACCGTAGGATCGACATGCGATGCTCCACCGTATGATGGACATGTGACGCTCCACCGTATGATGGACATGTGACGCTCCACCGTACGATGGACATGCGACGCTCCATCGTACGATGGACATGTGACAATCCACCGTACGATGGACATCTGACGCTCCTCTGCACGATGGACAAGCGACGCTCCACTGTACGATGGACATGTGATGCTCCACCGTACGATGGACATGCGACGCTCCATCATACGATGGACTAGCGACACTCCACCGTAAGATGGACATGCGAGGCTCCACCGTACCATGGACATGCGACGCTCCATCACAGGATGAACATGCGACGCTCCACCGTACGAAGGACATGCGATGCTCCACCGTACGATGGACATGCGACGCTCCACCGTACAATAGACATGTGACGCTCCACTGTATGATGGACATGCGATGCTTTACTGTACAATGGACACGTTACGCTCAACCGTAAGATGGACATGCGATGCTCCACAGTACGATGGACATGGGACGCTCCATCATACGATGGACATGTGACGCTCCACCATACGATGGACATGTGACGCTCCACTGTATGATGGACATGCAATGCTTTACTGTACAATGGACACGTTTTGCTCAACCGTAAGAGTGACATGCGATGCTCCACAGTACGATGGACATGGGACGCTCCATCATACGATGGAAATGTGACGCTCCACCGTACGATCGACATGCGATGCTCCACCGTATGATCGACATGTGATGCTCCACCGTACGATGGACATGGGATCCTCCATCGTACGATGGACATGCGATGCTCCACCGTACGATCGACATGCGATGCTCCACCGTACGATGGACATGCGATGTTCCATTGTACGATGGACATCTGATGCTCCACCATACGATGGACATGTGACACTCCGCTGTACGATGGACATGTGACGCTCCACCGTACGATGGACATGCGACGCTCCATCGTACGATGGACATGGGATGCTCTATCGTATGATGGACTAGCGATGCTCCACCGTAAGATGGACATGTGACGCCCCACCGTACGATGGACATGCGACGCTCCATCGTACGATGGACATGGGATGCTCCACCGTATGATGGACATGTGACGCTCTACCGTACGATGGACATGCGATGCTCCACCGTACGATGGACCTGTGATGCTCCACCATACAATGGACATCTGACGCTCCACCGTACGATAGACATGCGATGCTCCACCATACGATGGACATGTGACGCTCCACCGTACGATGGACATGCGACGCTCCACCGTACGATGGACATGCGATGCTCCACTGTACGATGGACATGTGACGCTCCACCGTATGATGGACATGCAAGGCTCCACTGTACAATGGACATGTGACGCTCCACTATACGATGGACATGCGATGCTCCACCGTATGATGGACATGCAACGCTCCATCGTACGATGGACATGTGACGCTCCACCGTACGATGGACATGCGATGCTCCACTGTACGATGGACATGTGACGCTCCACCGTACGATGGACATGGGATGCTCCTTCGTTCGATGGACATGTGACGCTCCACCGTACGATGGACATGGGATGCTCCACCGTAAGATGGACATGTGACGCTCCACCGTACGATGGGCATGCGATGCTGAAATGTACGATGGACATGTGATGCTCCACCGTACGATGGACATGTGACGCTCAACCGTAAGATGGACATGCGATGCTCCACAGTACGATGGACATGGGACGCTCCATCATACGATGGACATGTGATGCTCCACCATACGATCGACATGCGATGCTCCACCGTTCGATCGACATGTGATGCTCCACCGTACGATGGACATGTGACGCTCCACCATACGATGGACATGTGACGCTCCACTGTATGATGGACATGCGATGCTTTACTGTACAATGGACACGTTTTGCTCAACCGTAAGAGTGACATGCGATGCTCCACAGTACGATGGACATGGGACGCTCCATCATACGATGGAAATGTGACGCTCCACCGTACGATCGACATGCGATGCTCCACCGTATGATCGACATGTGATGCTCCACCGTACGATGGACATGGGATCCTCCATCGTACGATGGACATGCGATGCTCCACCGTACGATCGACATGCGATGCTCCACAGTACGATGGACATGCGATGTTCCATTGTACGATGGACATCTGATGCTCCACCATACGATGGACATGTGACACTCCGCTGTACGATGGACATGTGACGCTCCACCGTACGATGGACATGCGACGCTCCATCGTACGATGGACATGGGATGCTCTATCGTATGATGGACTAGCGATGCTCCACCGTAAGATGGATAGGTGACGCCCCACCGTACGATGGACATGCGACGCTCCATCGTACGATGGACATGGGATGCTCCACCGTATGATGGACATGTGACGCTCTACCGTACGATGGACATGCGATGCTCCACCGTACGATGGACCTGTGATGCTCCACCATACAATGGACATCTGACGCTCCACCGTACGATAGACATGCGATGCTCCACCATACGATGGACATGTGACGCTCCACCGTACGATGGACATGCGACGCTCCACCGTACGATGGACATGCAATGCTCCACTGTACGATGGACATGTGACGCTCCACCGTATGATGGACATGCAAGGCTCCACTGTACAATGGACATGTGACGCTCCACAATAAGATGGACATGCGATGCTCCACCGTATGATGGACATGCAACGCTCCATCGTACGATGGACATGTGACTCTCCACCATACGATGGACATGCGATGCTCCACCGTATGATGGACATGCAACGCTCCATCGTACGATGGACATGTGACGCTCCACCATACGATGGACATGCGATGCTCCACTGTACGATGGACATGTGACGCTCCACCGTATGATTGACATGCGAGGCTATACTGTACGATGGACATGTGACGCTCCACCGTATGATTGACATGCGAGGCTATACTGTACGATGGACATGTGACGCTCCACCGTACGATGGACATGGGATGCTCCTTCGTTCGATGGACATGTGACGCTCCACCGTACGATGGACATGGGATGCTCCACCGTAAGATGGACATGTGACGCTCCACCGTACGATGGGCACGCGATGCTGAAATGTACGATGGACATGTGATGCTCCACCGTACGATGGACATGTGACGCTCCACCGTACGATGGTCATGCAAGGCTCCACTGTACAATGGACATGCGACGCTCCACCGTACGATGGACATGCGACGCTCCACCGTATGATGGACATGCGACGCTCCACTGTACGATGGACATGTGACGCTCCACCGTATGATTGACATGCGAGGCTCCACCGTACGATGGACATGCGACGCTCCACTGTACGATGGACATGCGATGCTCCACTGTACGATGGACATGTGATGCTCCACCGTATGATTGACATGCGAGACTCCACTGTACGTTGGACATGTGACGCTCCACCGTACGATGGACATGGGATGCTCCTTCGTACAATGGACATGTGACGCTCCACCGTACGATGGACATGGGATGCTCCACCGTAGGATGGACATGTGACGCTCCACCGTATGATGGACATGCAATGCTCCACTGTACAATGGACATGTGAAGCTCCACCGTACGATGGACATGGGATGCTCCACCGTATGATGGACATGTGACGCTCCACCGTACGATGGACATGCGATGCTCCACCGTACGATGGACCTGTGATGCTCCACCGTACGATGGACATGGGATGCTCCATCGTACGATGGACATGTGACGCTCCACCGTAGGATCGACATGCGATGCTCCACCGTATGATGGACATGTGACGCTCCACCGTATGATGGACATGTGACGCTCCACCGTACGATGGACATGCGACGCTCCATCGTACGATGGACATGTGACAATCCACCGTACGATGGACATCTGACGCTCCTCTGCACGATGGACAAGCGACGCTCCACTGTACGATGGACATGTGATGCTCCACCGTACGATGGACATGCGACGCTCCATCATACGATGGACTAGCGACACTCCACCGTAAGATGGACATGCGAGGCTCCACCGTACCATGGACATGCGACGCTCCATCACAGGATGAACATGCGACGCTCCACCGTACGAAGGACATGCGATGCTCCACCGTACGATGGACATGCGACGCTCCACCGTACAATAGACATGTGACGCTCCACTGTATGATGGACATGCGATGCTTTACTGTACAATGGACACGTTACGCTCAACCGTAAGATGGACATGCGATGCTCCACAGTACGATGGACATGGGACGCTCCATCATACGATGGACATGTGATGCTCCACCATACGATGGACATGTGACGCTCCACTGTATGATGGACATGCAATGCTTTACTGTACAATGGACACGTTTTGCTCAACCGTAAGAGTGACATGCGATGCTCCACAGTACGATGGACATGGGACGCTCCATCATACGATGGAAATGTGACGCTCCACCGTACGATCGACATGCGATGCTCCACCGTATGATCGACATGTGATGCTCCACCGTACGATGGACATGGGATCCTCCATCGTACGATGGACATGCGATGCTCCACCGTACGATCGACATGCGATGCTCCACCGTACGATGGACATGCGATGTTCCATTGTACGATGGACATCTGATGCTCCACCATACGATGGACATGTGACACTCCGCTGTACGATGGACATGTGACGCTCCACCGTACGATGGACATGCGACGCTCCATCGTACGATGGACATGGGATGCTCTATCGTATGATGGACTAGCGATGCTCCACCGTAAGATGGACATGTGACGCCCCACCGTACGATGGACATGCGACGCTCCATCGTACGATGGACATGGGATGCTCCACCGTATGATGGACATGTGACGCTCTACCGTACGATGGACATGCGATGCTCCACCGTACGATGGACCTGTGATGCTCCACCATACAATGGACATCTGACGCTCCACCGTACGATAGACATGCGATGCTCCACCATACGATGGACATGTGACGCTCCACCGTACGATGGACATGCGACGCTCCACCGTACGATGGACATGCGATGCTCCACTGTACGATGGACATGTGACGCTCCACCGTATGATGGACATGCAAGGCTCCACTGTACAATGGACATGTGACGCTCCACTATACGATGGACATGCGATGCTCCACCGTATGATGGACATGCAACGCTCCATCGTACGATGGACATGTGACGCTCCACCGTACGATGGACATGCGATGCTCCACTGTACGATGGACATGTGACGCTCCACCGTACGATGGACATGGGATGCTCCTTCGTTCGATGGACATGTGACGCTCCACCGTACGATGGACATGGGATGCTCCACCGTAAGATGGACATGTGACGCTCCACCGTACGATGGGCATGCGATGCTGAAATGTACGATGGACATGTGATGCTCCACCGTACGATGGACATGTGACGCTCAACCGTAAGATGGACATGCGATGCTCCACAGTACGATGGACATGGGACGCTCCATCATACGATGGACATGTGATGCTCCACCATACGATCGACATGCGATGCTCCACCGTTCGATCGACATGTGATGCTCCACCGTACGATGGACATGTGACGCTCCACCATACGATGGACATGTGACGCTCCACTGTATGATGGACATGCGATGCTTTACTGTACAATGGACACGTTTTGCTCAACCGTAAGAGTGACATGCGATGCTCCACAGTACGATGGACATGGGACGCTCCATCATACGATGGAAATGTGACGCTCCACCGTACGATCGACATGCGATGCTCCACCGTATGATCGACATGTGATGCTCCACCGTACGATGGACATGGGATCCTCCATCGTACGATGGACATGCGATGCTCCACCGTACGATCGACATGCGATGCTCCACAGTACGATGGACATGCGATGTTCCATTGTACGATGGACATCTGATGCTCCACCATACGATGGACATGTGACACTCCGCTGTACGATGGACATGTGACGCTCCACCGTACGATGGACATGCGACGCTCCATCGTACGATGGACATGGGATGCTCTATCGTATGATGGACTAGCGATGCTCCACCGTAAGATGGATAGGTGACGCCCCACCGTACGATGGACATGCGACGCTCCATCGTACGATGGACATGGGATGCTCCACCGTATGATGGACATGTGACGCTCTACCGTACGATGGACATGCGATGCTCCACCGTACGATGGACCTGTGATGCTCCACCATACAATGGACATCTGACGCTCCACCGTACGATAGACATGCGATGCTCCACCATACGATGGACATGTGACGCTCCACCGTACGATGGACATGCGACGCTCCACCGTACGATGGACATGCAATGCTCCACTGTACGATGGACATGTGACGCTCCACCGTATGATGGACATGCAAGGCTCCACTGTACAATGGACATGTGACGCTCCACTATACGATGGACATGCGATGCTCCACCGTATGATGGACATGCAACGCTCCATCGTACGATGGACATGTGACTCTCCACCATACGATGGACATGCGATGCTCCACCGTATGATGGACATGCAACGCTCCATCGTACGATGGACATGTGACGCTCCACCATACGATGGACATGCGATGCTCCACTGTACGATGGACATGTGACGCTCCACCGTATGATTGACATGCGAGGCTATACTGTACGATGGACATGTGACGCTCCACCGTATGATTGACATGCGAGGCTATACTGTACGATGGACATGTGACGCTCCACCGTACGATGGACATGGGATGCTCCTTCGTTCGATGGACATGTGACGCTCCACCGTACGATGGACATGGGATGCTCCACCGTAAGATGGACATGTGACGCTCCACCGTACGATGGGCACGCGATGCTGAAATGTACGATGGACATGTGATGCTCCACCGTACGATGGACATGTGACGCTCCACCGTACGATGGTCATGCAAGGCTCCACTGTACAATGGACATGCGACGCTCCACCGTACGATGGACATGCGACGCTCCACCGTATGATGGACATGCGACGCTCCACTGTACGATGGACATGTGACGCTCCACCGTATGATTGACATGCGAGGCTCCACCGTACGATGGACATGCGACGCTCCACTGTACGATGGACATGCGATGCTCCACTGTACGATGGACATGTGATGCTCCACCGTATGATTGACATGCGAGACTCCACTGTACGTTGGACATGTGACGCTCCACCGTACGATGGACATGGGATGCTCCTTCGTACAATGGACATGTGACGCTCCACCGTACGATGGACATGGGATGCTCCACCGTAGGATGGACATGTGACGCTCCACCGTATGATGGACATGCAATGCTCCACTGTACAATGGACATGTGAAGCTCCACCGTACGATGGACATGGGATGCTCCACCGTATGATGGACATGTGACGCTCCACCGTATGATGGACATGTGACGCTCCACCGTACGATGGACATGCGACGCTCCATCGTACGATGGACATGTGACAATCCACCGTACGATGGACATCTGACGCTCCTCTGTACGATGGACAAGCGACGCTCCATCGCAGGATGGACATGCGACGCTCCACCGTACGAAGGACATGCGATGCTCCACCGTACGATGGACATGCGACGCTCCACCGTACGATGGACATGCGACGCTCCATCGTACGATAGACATGTGACACTCCACCGTAAGATGGACATGCGAGGCTCCACCGTACAATAGACATGCGACGCTCCACTGTATGATGGACATGCGGTGCTTTACTGTACAATGGACACGTTACGCTCAACCGTAAGATGGACATGCGATGCTCCACAGTACGATGGACATGGGACGCTCCATCCTACGATGGACATGTGATGCTCCACCATACGATCGACATGCGATGCTCCACCGTACGATCGACATGTGATGCTCCACCGTTTGATGGACATGTGACGCTCCACCATACGATGGACATGTGACGCTCCACTGTATGATGGACATGCGATGCTTTACTGTACAATGGACACGTTATGCTCAACCGTAAGATTGACATGCGATGCTCCACAGTACGATGGACATGGGACGCTCCATCATATGATGGAAATGTGACGCTCCACCGTACGATCGACATGCGATGCTCCACCGTATGATCGACATGTGATGCTCCACCGTACGATGGACATGAGATCCTCCATCGTAGGATGGACATGCGATGCTCCACCGTACGATCGACATGCGATGCTCCACCGCACGATGGACATGCGATGTTCCACCGTACGATGGACATCTGATGCTCCACCATACGATGGACATGTGACATTCCGCTGTACGATGGAATGCGACGCTCCACTGTACGATGGACATGTGACGCTCCACCGTATGATGGACATGCGATGCTCCATGGTACGATGGACATGGGATGCTCTATCATATGATGGACTAGCGATGCTCCACCGTAAGATGGACATGTGACGCCCCACCGTACGATGGACATGCGACGCTCCATCGTACGATGGACATGGGATGCTCCACCGTATGATGGACATGTGACGCTCCACCGTACGATGGACATGCGATGCTCCACCGTACGATGGACCTGTGATGCTCCACCGTACGATGGACATGGGATGCTCCATCGTACGATGGACATGTGACGCTCCACCGTAGGATCGACATGCGATGCTCCACCGTATGATGGACATGTGACGCTCCACCGTACGATGGACATGCAACGCTCCATCGTACGATGGACATGTGACGCTCCACCATACGAGGAGGAGCGTCACATGTCCATCGTACGATGGAGCGTTGCATGTCCATCGTACGGTGGAGCGTCACATGTCCATCATACGGTGGAGCATCGCATGTCGATCCTACGGTGGAGCGTCACATGTCCATCGTACGATGGAGCATCCCATGTCCATCGTACGGTGGAGCATCACAGGTCCATCGTACGGTGGAGCATCGCATGTCCATCGTACGGTGGAGCGTCACATGTCCATCATACGGTGGAGCATCCCATGTCCATCGTACGATGGAGCGTCGCATGTCCATCGTACGGTGGGGCGTCACATGTCCATCTTACGGTGGAGCATCGCTAGTCCATCATATGATAGAGCATCCCATGTCCATCGTACCATGGAGCATCGCATGTCCATCATACGGTGGAGCGTCACATGTCCATCGTACAGTGGAGCGTCGCATTCCATCGTACAGCGGAATGTCACATGTCCATCGTATGGTGGAGCATCAGATGTCCATCGTACGGTGGAACATCGCATGTCCATCGTGCGGTGGAGCATCGCATGTCGATCGTACGGTGGAGCATCGCATGTCCATCCTACGATGGAGGATCTCATGTCCATCGTACGGTGGAGCATCACATGTCGATCATACGGTGGAGCATCGCATGTCGATCGTACGGTGGAGCGTCACATTTCCATCATATGATGGAGCGTCCCATGTCCATCGTACTGTGGAGCATCGCATGTCAATCTTACGGTTGAGCATAACGTGTCCATTGTACAGTAAAGCATCGCATGTCCATCATACAGTGGAGCGTCACATGTCCATCGTATGGTGGAGCGTCACATGTCCATCAAACGGTGGAGCATCACATGTCGATCGTACGGTGGAGCATCGCATGTCGATCGTATGGTGGAGCATCACATGTCCATCGTAGGATGGAGCGTCCCATGTCCATCGTACTGTGGAGCATCGCATGTCCATCTTACGGTTGAGCGTAACGTGTCCATTGTACAGTAAAGCACCGCATGTCCATCATACAGTGGAGCGTCGCATGTCTATTGTACGGTGGAGCCTCGCATGTCCATCTTACGGTGGAGTGTCACATGTCTATCGTACGATGGAGCGTCGCATGTCCATCGTACGGTGGAGCGTCGCATGTCCATCGTACGGTGGAGCATCGCATGTCCTTCGTACGGTGGAGCGTCGCATGTCCATCCTGCGATGGAGCGTCGCTTGTCCATCGTACAGAGGAGCGTCAGATGTCCATCGTACGGTGGATTGTCACATGTCCATCGTACGATGGAGCGTCGCATGTCCATCGTACGGTGGAGCGTCACATGTCCATCATACGGTGGAGCGTCACATGTCCATCATACGGTGGAGCATCCCATGTCCATCGTACGGTGGAGCTTCACATGTCCATTGTACAGTGGAGCATTGCATGTCCATCATACGGTGGAGCGTCACATGTCCATCCTACGGTGGAGCATCCCATGTCCATCGTACGGTGGAGCGTCACATGTCCATTGTACGAAGGAGCATCCCATGTCCATCGTACGGTGGAGCGTCACATGTCCAACGTACAGTGGAGTCTCGCATGTCAATCATACGGTGGAGCATCACATGTCCATCGTACAGTGGAGCATCGCATGTCCATCGTACAGTGGAGCGTCGCATGTCCATCGTACGGTGGAGCCTCGCATGTCAATCATACGGTGGAGCGTCACATGTCCATCGTACAGTGGAGCGTCGCATGTCCATCATACGGTGGAGCGTCGCATGTCCATCGTACGGTGGAGCGTCGCATGTCCATTGTACAGTGGAGCCTTGCATGACCATCGTACGGTGGAGCGTCACATGTCCATCGTACGGTGGAGCATCACATGTCCATCGTACATTTCAGCATCGCGTGCCCATCGTACGGTGGAGCGTCACATGTCCATCTTACGGTGGAGCATCCCATGTCCATCGTACGGTGGAGCGTCACATGTCCATCGAACGAAGGAGCATCCCATGTCCATCGTACGGTGGAGCGTCACATGTCCATCGTACAGTATAGCCTCGCATGTCAATCATACGGTGGAGCGTCACATGTCCATCGTACAGTATAGCCTCGCATGTCAATCATACGGTGGAGCGTCACATGTCCATCGTACAGTGGAGCATCGCATGTCCATCGTATGGTGGAGCGTCACATGTCCATCGTACGATGGAGCGTTGCATGTCCATCATACGGTGGAGCATCGCATGTCCATCGTATGGTGGAGAGTCACATGTCCATCGTACGATGGAGCGTTGCATGTCCATCATACGGTGGAGCATCGCATGTCCATCGTATAGTGGAGCGTCACATGTCCATTGTACAGTGGAGCCTTGCATGTCCATCATACGGTGGAGCGTCACATGTCCATCGTACAGTGGAGCATTGCATGTCCATCGTACGGTGGAGCGTCGCATGTCCATCGTACGGTGGAGCGTCACATGTCCATCGTATGGTGGAGCATCGCATGTCTATCGTACGGTGGAGCGTCAGATGTCCATTGTATGGTGGAGCATCACAGGTCCATCGTACGGTGGAGCATCGCATGTCCATCGTACGGTAGAGCGTCACATGTCCATCATACGGTGGAGCATCCCATGTCCATCGTACGATGGAGCGTCGCATGTCCATCGTACGGTGGAGCGTCACATGTCCATAGTACGAAGGAGCATCCCATGTCCTTCGTCCGGTGGAGCGTCACATGTCCATCGTACAGTATAGCCTCGCATGTCAATTATACAGTGGAGCGTCACATGTCCATCGTACGGTGGTGCATCGCATGTCCATCATACAGTGGAGCGTCGGATGTCCATCGTACGGTGGAGCATCGCATGTCTATCGTACAATGGAGCGTCAGATGTCTATCGTACGGTGGAGCATCTCATGTCCATCGTACGGTGGAGCATCACATTTCCATCATACGGTGGAGCATCCCATGTCCATCGTACGGTGGAGCGTCACATGTCCATCGTACGAAGGAGCATCCCATATCCTTCGTCCGGTGGAGCGTCACATGTCCATCGTACAGTATAGCCTCGCATGTCAATTATACAGTGGAGCGTCACATGTCCATCGTACAGTGGAGCATCGCATGTCCATCGTACGGTGGAGCGTCAGATGTCCATCGTATGGTGGAACATCAGATGTCCATCGTACGGTGGAGCATCGCATGTCCATCGTACGGTGGAGCATCGCATGTCGATCGTACGGTGGAGCGTCACATGTCCATCGTATGATGGAGCGTCCCATGTCCATCGTACTGTGGAGCATCGCATGTCCATCTTACGGTTGAGCGTAACGTGTCCATTGTACAGCAAAGCATCGCATGTCCATCATACAGTGGAGCATAGCATGTCCATCGTACAGTGGAGCGTCACATGTCCATCGTACAGTGGAGCCTCGCATGTCAATCATACAGTGGAGCGTCACATGTCCATCGTACAGTGGAGCATCGCATGTCCATCGTACGGTGGAGCGTCAGATGTCCATCGTATGGTGGAGCGTCACATGTCCATCGTACGATGGAGCGTTGCATGTCCATCATACGGTGGAGCGTCGCATGTCCATCGTACGGTGGAGCGTCACATGTCCATTGTAGAGTGGAGCCTTGCATGTCCATCATATGGTGGAGCGTCACATGTCCATCGTACAGTGGAGCGTCACATGTCCATCGTATGGTGGAGCATCGCATGTCTATCGTACGGTGGAGCGTCAGGTGTCCATCGTATGGTGGAGCATCACAGGTCCATCGTACGGTGGAGCATCGCATGTCCCCCTTACGGTGGAGCTTCGCTAGTCCATCGTACGATAGAGCGTCACATGTCCATCATACGGTGGAGCGTCACATGTCCATTGTACAATAAAGCATCGCATGTCCATCATACAGTGGAGCGTCGCATGTCCATCGTACGGTGGAGCGTCACATGTCCATCGTACATGGAGCGTCGCATGTCCATCTTATGGTGGAGCGTCGCTAGCCCATCGTAAGATGGAGCGTTGCATGTCCATCGTTCGGTGGAGCGTCACTTTTCCATCGTACAGTGGAGCATCGCATGTCCATCGTACGGTGGAGCGTCAGATGTCCATCGTATGGTGGAGCATCGCATGTCGATCGTACGGTGGAGCGTCTCATGTCCATCGTACGATGGAGCGTCACATGTCCATCGTACAGTGGAGCCTCGCATGTCAATCGTACGTTGGAGCGTCACATGTCCATCGTACAGTGGAGCATCGCATGTCCATCGTACGGCGGAGCGTCACATCTCCATCGTACGATGGAGCGTCGCATGTCCATCGTACGGTGGAGCATCACATGTCGATCGTACGGTGGAGCATCGCATGTCCATCATACGGTGGGGCGTCACATGTCCATCGTACGGTGGAGCATCGCATGTCTATCGTACAATGGAGCGTCAGATGTCTATCGTACGGTGGAGCATCTCATGTCCATCGTACGGTGGAGCGTCACATGTCCATCATACGGTGGAGCATCCCATGTCCATCGTACGGTGGAGCGTCGCATGTCCATCGTACGATGGAACGTCGCATGTCCATCGTACGGTGGTGCATCGCATGTCCATCATACAGTGGAGCGTCGGATGTCCATCGTACGGTGGAGCATCGCATGTCTATCGTACAATGGAGCGTCAGATGTCTATCGTACGGTGGAGCATCTCATGTCCATCGTACGGTGGAGCATCACATTTCCATCATACGGTGGTGCATCCCATGTCCATCGTACGGTTTAGCGTCGCATGTCCATCGTACGATGGAACGTCGCATGTCCATCATACGGTGGTGCATCGCATGTCCATCATACAGTGGAGCGTCGGATGTCCATCGTACGGTGGAGCGTCCTATGTCCATTGTACGTGGAGCGTCGCATGTCCATCTTACGGTGGAGCGTCGCTAGTCCATCGTACGATGGAGTGTCACATGTCCATCGTACGGTGGAGCGTCACATGTCCATCGTACAGTGGATCATCGCATGTCCATCGTATGGTGGAGCGTCAGATGTCCATCGTATGGTGGAGCATCACATGTCCATCGTACGATGGAGCGTCCCATGTCGATCGTATGGTGGAGCATCACATGTCCATCGTACTGTGGAGCATCGCATGTCCATCTTACGGTGGAGCATCGCTAGTCCATTGTACGATGGAGCATCACATGTCCATCGTACGGTGGAGCATCACATGTCCATCGTACCGTGGAGCATTGCATGTAAATCGTACAGTGGAGCATCAGATGTCCATCGTACAGTGGAGCATCACTTGTGCATCGTACGGTGGAGCATCGCATGTCCATCGTATGGAGGAGCATTAGATGTCCATCGTACGGTGGAGCATCACATGTCCATGGTACTGTGAAGCATTGCATGTCGATCGTACGGTGGAGTGTCACATGTCCATCGTAGGATGGAGCGTCCCATGTCCATCGTACTGTGGAGCGTCGCATGTCCACCTTACGGTGGAGCTTCGCTAGTCCATCGTACGATGGAGCGTCACATGTCCATCATACGGTGGAGCGTCACATGTCCATTGTACAGTAAAGCATCGCATGTCCATCATACAGTGGAGCGTCGCATGTCCATCGTACAGTGGAGCATCGCATGTCCATCGTACGGTGGAGCGTCGCATGTCCATCGTACGGTGGAGCCTCGCATGTCAATCATACGGTGGAGCGTCACATGTCCATCGTACAGTGGAGCGTCGCATGTCCATCATACGGTGGAGCGTCGCATGTCCATCGTACGGTGGAGCGTCACATGTCCATTGTACAGTGGAGCCTTGCATGACCATCGTACGGTGGAGCGTCACATGTCCATCGTACATTGGAGCATCGCATGCCCATCGTACGGTGGAGCGTCACATGTCCATCCTACGGTGGAGCATCACATGTCCATCGTACATTGGAGCATCGCATGCCCATCGTACGGTGGAGCGTCACATGTCCATCCTACGGTGGAGCATCCCATGTCCATCGTACGGTGGAGCGTCACATGTCCATCGTACGAAGGAGCATCCCATGTCCTTCGTACGGTGGAGCGTCACATGTCCATCGTACAGTATAGCCTCGCATGTCAATTATACGGTGGAGCGTCACATGTCCATCGTACAGTGGAGCATCGCATGTCCATCGTACGGTGGAGCGTCAGATGTCCATCGTATGGTGGAGCGTCACATGTCCATCGTACGATGGAGCGTTGCATGTCCATCATACGGTGGAGCGTCGCATGTCCATCGTATGGTGGAGCGTCACATGTCCATTGTACAGTGGAGCCTTGCATGTCCATTATACGGTGGAGCGTCACATGTCCATCGTACAGTGGAGCGTCACATGTCCATCGCATGGTGGAGCATCGCATGTCTGTCGTACTGTGGAGCGTCACATGTCCATCGTACAGCGGAGTGTTACATGTCCATCGTATGGTGGAGCATCAGATGTCCATCGTACGGTGGAGCATCGCATGTCCATCGTACTGTGGAGCATTGCATGTCCATCGTATGGTGGAGCGTCACATGTCCATCGTACGGTGGAGCATCACATGTCGATCGTACGGTGGAGCATCGCATATCCATCATACGGTGGGGCGTCACATGTCCATCGTACGGTGGAGCATCGCATGTCTATCGTACAATGGAGCGTCACATGTCTATCGTACGATGGAGCATCTCATGTCCATCGTACGGTGGAGCGTCACATGTCCATCATACGGTGGAGCATCCCATGTCCATCGTACGGTGGAGCGTCGCATGTCCATCGTACGATGGAACGTCGCATGTCCATCGTACGGTGGTGCATCGCATGTCCATCATACAGTGGAGCGTCGGATGTCCATCGTACGGTGGAGCATCGCATGTCTATCGTACAATGGAGCGTCAGATGTCTATCGTACGGTGGAGCATCTCATGTCCATCGTACGGTGGAGCATCACATTTCCATCATACGGTGGAGCATCCCATGTCCATCGTACGGTGGAGCGTCACATGTCCATCGTACGAAGGAGCATCCCATGTCCTTCGTCCGGTGGAGCGTCACATGTCCATCGTACAGTATAGCCTTGCATGTCAATTATACAGTGGAGCGTCACATGTCCATCGTACGGTGGTGCATCGCATGTCCATCATACAGTGGAGCGTCGGATGTCCATCGTACGGTGGAGCATCGCATGTCTATCGTACAATGGAGCGTCAGATGTCTATCGTACGGTGGAGCATCTCATGTCCATCGTACGGTGGAGCATCACATTTCCATCATACGGTGGAGCATCCCATGTCCATCGTACGGTGGAGCGTCACATGTCCATCGTACGAAGGAGCATCCCATGTCCTTCGTCCGGTGGAGCGTCACATGTCCATCGTACAGTATAGCCTCGCATGTCAATTATACAGTGGAGCGTCACATGTCCATCGTACAGTGGAGCATCGCATGTCCATCGTACGGTGGAGCGTCAGATGTCCATCGTATGGTGGAACATCAGATGTCCATCGTACGGTGGAGCATCGCATGTCCATCGTACGGTGGAGCATCGCATGTCGATCGTACGGTGGAGCGTCACATGTCCATCGTATGATGGAGCATCCCATGTCCATCGTACTGTGGAGCATCGCATGTCCATCTTACGGTTGAGCGTAACGTGTCCATTGTACAGCAAAGCATCGCATGTCCATCATACAGTGGAGCATAGCATGTCCATCGTACAGTGGAGCGTCACATGTCCATCGTACAGTGGAGCCTCGCATGTCAATCATACAGTGGAGCGTCACATGTCCATCGTACAGTGGAGCATCGCATGTCCATCGTACGGTGGAGCGTCAGATGTCCATCGTATGGTGGAGCGTTACATGTCCATCGTACGATGGAGCGTTGCATGTCCATCATACGGTGGAGCGTCGCATGTCCATCGTACGGTGGAGCGTCACATGTCCATTGTAGAGTGGAGCCTTGCATGTCCATCATATGGTGGAGCGTCACATGTCCATCGTACAGTGGAGCGTCACATGTCCATCGTATGGTGGAGCATCGCATGTCTATCGTACGGTGGAGCGTCAGATGTCCATCGTATGGTGGAGCATCACAGGTCCATCGTACGGTGGAGCATCGCATGTCCCCCTTACGGTGGAGCTTCGCTAGTCCATCGTACGATAGAGCGTCACATGTCCATCATACGGTGGAGCGTCACATGTCCATCGTACAGTGGAGCATCGCATGTCCATCGTACGGCGGAGCGTCACATCTCCATCGTACGATGGAGCGTCGCATGTCCATCGTACGGTGGAGCGTCACATGTCCATTGTACAGTGGAGCCTTGCATGTCCATCATACGGTGGAGCGTCACATGTCCATCGTACGATGGAGCGTCACATGTCCATTGTACAGTGGAGCCTTGCATGTCCATCATACGGTGGAGCGTCACATGTCCATCGTACGATGGAGCGTCACATGTCCATCGTACAGTGGGGCCTCGCATGTCAATCGTACGGTGGAGCGTCACATGTCCATCGTACGATGGAGCCTCGCATGTCAATCGTACGGTGGAGCGTCACATGTCCATCGTACAGTGGAGCATCGCATGTCCATCGTACGGCGGAGCGTCACATCTCCATCGTACGATGGAGCGTCGCATGTCCATCATACGGTGGAGCGTCACATGTCCATCGTACAGTGGAGCATCGCATGTCCATCGTACGGCGGAGCGTCACATCTCCATCGTACGATGGAGCGTCGCATGTCCATCATATGGTGGAGCGTCGCATGTCCATCGTACGGTGGAGCGTCACATGTCCATTGTACAGTGGAGCCTTGCATGTCCATCGTACGGTGGAGCGTCACATGTCCATTGTACGGTGGAGCATCACATGTCCATCGTACATTGGAGCATCGCATGCCCATCGTACGGTGGAGCGTCACATGTCCATCCTACGGTGGAGCATCCCATGTCCATCATACAGTGGGGCCTCGCATGTCAATCGTACGGTGGAGCGTCACATGTCCATCGTACGATGGAGCATCCAATGTCCATCGTACGGTGGAGCGTCACATGTCCATCGTACGAAGGAGCATCCCATGTCCATCGTACGGTGGAGCGTCACATGTCCATCATACAGTGGAGCCTCGCATGTCAATCCTACGGTGGAGCGTCACATGTCCATCGTACAGTGGAGCATCGCATGTCCATCGTACGGTGGAGCGTCAGATGTCCATCGTATGGTGGAGCGTCACATGTCCATCGTACGATGGAGCGTTGCATGTCCATCATACGGTGGAGCGTCGCATGTCCATCGTGTGGTGGAGCATCACATGTCCATTGTACAGTGGAGCCTTGCATGTCCATCATACTGTGGAGCGTCACATGTCCATCGTACAGTGGAGCGTCACATGTCCATCGTATGGTGGAGCATCGCATGTCTGTCGTACGGTGGAGCGTCAGATGTCCATCGTACGGTGGAGCATCACAGGTCCATCGTACGGTGGAGCATCGCATGTCCATCGTATGGCGGAGCGTCACATGTCCATCATACGGTGGAGCATCCCATGTCCATCGTACGATGGAGCGTCGCATGTCCATCGTACTGTGGAGCGTCGCATGTCCACCTTACGGTGGAGCTTCGCTAGTCCATCGTACGATGGAGCGTCACATGTCCATTGTACGGTGGAGCGTCAGATGTCCATCGTATGGTGGAGCATCGCATGTCAATCGTACGGTGGAGCATCTCATGTCCATCGTACGCTAGAGCGTCACATGTCCATCGTACAGTGGGGCCTCGCATGTCAATCGTACGGTGGAGCGTCACATGTCCATTGTACAGTGGAGCCTTGCATGACCATCATACGGTGGAGCGTCACATGTCCATCGTACGGTAGAGCATCACATGTCCGTCGTACATTGGAGCATCGCATGCCCATCGTACGGTGGAGCCTCGCATGTCAATCATACGGTGGAGCGTCACATGTCCATCGTACAGTGGAGCGTCGCATGTCCATCGTACAGCGGAGTGTCACATGTCCATCGTATGGTGGAGCATCAGATGTCCATCGTACGGTGGAGCATCGCATGTCCATCGTACGGTGGAGCATCGCATGTCGATCGTACGGTGGAGCGTCACATGTGCATCGTATGATGGAGCGTCCCATGTCCATCGTACTGTGGAGCATCGCATGTCCATCTTACGGTTGAGCGTAACGTGTCCATTGTACAGCAAAGCATCGCATGTCCATCATACAGTGGAGCATAGCATGTCCATCGTACAGTGGAGCGTCACATGTCCATCGTACAGTGGAGCCTCGCATGTCAATCATACGGTGGAGCGTCACATGTCCATCGTACAGTGGAGCATCGCATGTCCATCGTACGGTGGAGCGTCAGATGTCCATCGTATGGTGGAGCGTCACATGTCCATCGTACGATGGAGCGTTGCATGTCCATCGTACGGTGGAGCGTCACATGTCCATCATACGGTGGAGCATCGCATGTCGATCCTACGGTGGAGCGTCACATGTCCATCGTACGATGGAGCATCCCATGTCCATCGTACGGTGGAGCATCACAGGTCCATCGTACGGTGGAGCATCGCATGTCCATCGTACGGTGGAGCGTCACATGTCCATCATACGGTGGAGCATCCCATGTCCATCGTACGATGGAGCGTCGCATGTCCATCGTACGGTGGGGCGTCACATGTCCATCTTACGGTGGAGCATCGCTAGTCCATCATATGATAGAGCATCCCATGTCCATCGTACCATGGAGCATCGCATGTCCATCATACGGTGGAGCGTCACATGTCCATCGTACAGTGGAGCGTCGCATTCCATCGTACAGCGGAATGTCACATGTCCATCGTATGGTGGAGCATCAGATGTCCATCGTACGGTGGAACATCGCATGTCCATCGTGCGGTGGAGCATCGCATGTCGATCGTACGGTGGAGCATCGCATGTCCATCCTACGATGGAGGATCTCATGTCCATCGTACGGTGGAGCATCACATGTCGATCATACGGTGGAGCATCGCATGTCGATCGTACGGTGGAGCGTCACATTTCCATCATATGATGGAGCGTCCCATGTCCATCGTACTGTGGAGCATCGCATGTCAATCTTACGGTTGAGCATAACGTGTCCATTGTACAGTAAAGCATCGCATGTCCATCATACAGTGGAGCGTCACATGTCCATCGTATGGTGGAGCGTCACATGTCCATCAAACGGTGGAGCATCACATGTCGATCGTACGGTGGAGCATCGCATGTCGATCGTATGGTGGAGCATCACATGTCCATCGTAGGATGGAGCGTCCCATGTCCATCGTACTGTGGAGCATCGCATGTCCATCTTACGGTTGAGCGTAACGTGTCCATTGTACAGTAAAGCACCGCATGTCCATCATACAGTGGAGCGTCGCATGTCTATTGTACGGTGGAGCCTCGCATGTCCATCTTACGGTGGAGTGTCACATGTCTATCGTACGATGGAGCGTCGCATGTCCATCGTACGGTGGAGCGTCGCATGTCCATCGTACGGTGGAGCATCGCATGTCCTTCGTACGGTGGAGCGTCGCATGTCCATCCTGCGATGGAGCGTCGCTTGTCCATCGTACAGAGGAGCGTCAGATGTCCATCGTACGGTGGATTGTCACATGTCCATCGTACGATGGAGCGTCGCATGTCCATCGTACGGTGGAGCGTCACATGTCCATCATACGGTGGAGCGTCACATGTCCATCATACGGTGGAGCATCCCATGTCCATCGTACGGTGGAGCTTCACATGTCCATTGTACAGTGGAGCATTGCATGTCCATCATACGGTGGAGCGTCACATGTCCATCCTACGGTGGAGCATCCCATGTCCATCGTACGGTGGAGCGTCACATGTCCATTGTACGAAGGAGCATCCCATGTCCATCGTACGGTGGAGCGTCACATGTCCAACGTACAGTGGAGTCTCGCATGTCAATCATACGGTGGAGCATCACATGTCCATCGTACAGTGGAGCATCGCATGTCCATCGTACAGTGGAGCGTCGCATGTCCATCGTACGGTGGAGCCTCGCATGTCAATCATACGGTGGAGCGTCACATGTCCATCGTACAGTGGAGCGTCGCATGTCCATCATACGGTGGAGCGTCGCATGTCCATCGTACGGTGGAGCGTCGCATGTCCATTGTACAGTGGAGCCTTGCATGACCATCGTACGGTGGAGCGTCACATGTCCATCGTACGGTGGAGCATCACATGTCCATCGTACATTTCAGCATCGCGTGCCCATCGTACGGTGGAGCGTCACATGTCCATCTTACGGTGGAGCATCCCATGTCCATCGTACGGTGGAGCGTCACATGTCCATCGAACGAAGGAGCATCCCATGTCCATCGTACGGTGGAGCGTCACATGTCCATCGTACAGTATAGCCTCGCATGTCAATCATACGGTGGAGCGTCACATGTCCATCGTACAGTATAGCCTCGCATGTCAATCATACGGTGGAGCGTCACATGTCCATCGTACAGTGGAGCATCGCATGTCCATCGTATGGTGGAGCGTCACATGTCCATCGTACGATGGAGCGTTGCATGTCCATCATACGGTGGAGCATCGCATGTCCATCGTATGGTGGAGAGTCACATGTCCATCGTACGATGGAGCGTTGCATGTCCATCATACGGTGGAGCATCGCATGTCCATCGTATAGTGGAGCGTCACATGTCCATTGTACAGTGGAGCCTTGCATGTCCATCATACGGTGGAGCGTCACATGTCCATCGTACAGTGGAGCATTGCATGTCCATCGTACGGTGGAGCGTCGCATGTCCATCGTACGGTGGAGCGTCACATGTCCATCGTATGGTGGAGCATCGCATGTCTATCGTACGGTGGAGCGTCAGATGTCCATTGTATGGTGGAGCATCACAGGTCCATCGTACGGTGGAGCATCGCATGTCCATCGTACGGTAGAGCGTCACATGTCCATCATACGGTGGAGCATCCCATGTCCATCGTACGATGGAGCGTCGCATGTCCATCGTACGGTGGGGCGTCACCTATCCATCTTACGGTGGAGCATCGCTAGTCCATCATACGATAGAGCATCCCATGTCCATCGTACGATGGAGCGTCGCATGTCCATCGTACGGTGGAGCGTCACATGTCCATCGTACAGCGGAGTGTCACATGTCCATCGTATGGTGGAGCATCAGATGTCCATCGTACAATGGAACATCGCATGTCCATCGTACTGTGGAGCATCGCATGTCGATCGTACGGTGGAGCATCGCATGTCCATCGTACGATGGAGGATCCCATGTCCATCGTACGGTGGAGCATCACATGTCGATCATACGGTGGAGCATCGCATGTCGATCGTACGGTGGAGCGTCACATTTCCATCGTATGATGGAGCGTCCCATGTCCATCGTACTGTGGAGCATCGCATGTCACTCTTACGGTTGAGCAAAACGTGTCCATTGTACAGTAAAGCATCGCATGTCCATCATACAGTGGAGCGTCACATGTCCATCGTATGGTGGAGCGTCACATGTCCATCGTACGGTGGAGCATCACATGTCGATCGAACGGTGGAGCATCGCATGTCGATCGTATGGTGGAGCATCACATGTCCATCGTATGATGGAGCGTCCCATGTCCATCGTACTGTGGAGCATCGCATGTCCATCTTACGGTTGAGCGTCACATGTCCATCGTACGGTGGAGCATCACATGTCCATCGTACATTTCAGCATCGCATGCCCATCGTACGGTGGAGCGTCACATGTCCATCTTACGGTGGAGCATCCCATGTCCATCGTACGGTGGAGCGTCACATGTCCATCGAACGAAGGAGCATCCCATGTCCATCGTACGGTGGAGCGTCACATGTCCATCGTACAGTGGAGCATCGCATGTCCATCGTACGGTGGAGCGTCACATGTCCATCGTACGATGGAGCGTTGCATGTCCATCATACGGTGGAGCATCGCATGTCCATCGTATAGTGGAGCGTCACATGTCCATTGTACAGTGGAGCCTTGCATGTCCATCATACGGTGGAGCGTCACATGTCCATCGTACAGTGGAGCATCGCATGTCCATCGTACGGTGGAGCGTCGCATGTCCATCGTACGGTGGAGCGTCACATGTCCATCGTATGGTGGAGCATCGCATGTCTATCGTACGGTGGAGCGTCAGATGTCCATTGTATGGTGGAGCATCACAGGTCCATCGTACGGTGGAGCATCGCATGTCCATCGTACGGTAGAGCGTCACATGTCCATCATACGGTGGAGCATCCCATGTCCATCGTACGATGGAGCGTCGCATGTCCATCGTACGGTGGGGCGTCACATGTCCATCTTACGGTGGAGCATCGCTAGTCCATCATACGATAGAGCATCCCATGTCCATCGTACGATGGAGCGTCGCATGTCCATCGTACGGTGGAGCGTCACATGTCCATCGTACAGCGGAGTGTCACATGTCCATCGTATGGTGGAGCATCAGATGTCCATCGTACAATGGAACATCGCATGTCCATCGTACGGTGGAGCATCGCATGTCGATCGTACGGTGGAGCATCGCATGTCCATCGTACGATGGAGGATCCCATGTCCATCGTACGGTGGAGCATCACATGTCGATCATACGGTGGAGCATCGCATGTCGATCGTACGGTGGAGCGTCACATTTCCATCGTATGATGGAGCGTCCCATGTCCATCGTACTGTGGAGCATCGCATGTCACTCTTACGGTTGAGCAAAACGTGTCCATTGTACAGTAAAGCATTGCATGTCCATCATACAGTGGAGCGTCACATGTCCATCGTATGGTGGAGCATCACATGTCCATCGTATGATGGAGCGTCCCATGTCCATCGTACTGTGGAGCATCGCATGTCCATCTTACGGTTGAGCGTAACGTGTCCATTGTACAGTAAAGCATCGCATGTCCATCATACAGTGGAGCGTCACATGTCTATTGTACGGTGGAGCCTCGCATGTCCATCTTACGGTGTAGTGTCACATGTCTATCGTACGATGGAGCGTCGCATGTCCATCGTACGGTGGAGCGTCGCATGTCCATCGTACGGTGGAGCATCGCATGTCCTTCGTACGGTGGAGCGTCGCATGTTCATCCTGTGATGGAGCGTCGCATGTCCATGGTACGGTGGAGCCTCGCATGTCCATCTTACGGTGGAGTGTCGCTAGTCCATCGTACGGTGGAGCGTCACATGTCCATCATACGGTGGAGCATCCCATGTCCATCGTACGGTGGAGCGTCGCATGTCCATCGTACGATGGAACGTCGCATGTCCATCGTACGGTGGTGCATCGCATGTCCATCATACAGTGGAGCGTCGGATGTCCATCGTACGGTGGAGCATCGCATGTCTATCGTACAATGGAGCGTCAGATGTCTATCGTACGGTGGAGCATCTCATGTCCATCGTACGGTGGAGCATCACATTTCCATCATACGGTGGAGCATCCCATGTCCATCGTACGGTGGAGCGTCACATGTCCATCGTACGAAGGAGCATCCCATGTCCTTCGTCCGGTGGAGCGTCACATGTCCATCGTACAGTATAGCCTCGCATGTCAATTATACAGTGGAGCGTCACATGTCCATCGTACGGTGGTGCATCGCATGTCCATCATACAGTGGAGCGTCGGATGTCCATCGTACGGTGGAGCATCGCATGTCTATCGTACAATGGAGCGTCAGATGTCTATCGTACGGTGGAGCATCTCATGTCCATCGTACGGTGGAGCATCACATTTCCATCATACGGTGGAGCATCCCATGTCCATCGTACGGTGGAGCGTCACATGTCCATCGTACGAAGGAGCATCCCATGTCCTTCGTCCGGTGGAGCGTCACATGTCCATCGTACAGTATAGCCTCGCATGTCAATTATACAGTGGAGCGTCACATGTCCATCGTACAGTGGAGCATCGCATGTCCATCGTACGGTGGAGCGTCAGATGTCCATCGCATGGTGGAACATCAGATGTCCATCGTACGGTGGAGCATCGCATGTCCATCGTACGGTGGAGCATCGCATGTCGATCGTACGGTGGAGCGTCACATGTCCATCGTATGATGGAGCATCCCATGTCCATCGTACTGTGGAGCATCGCATGTCCATCTTACGGTTGAGCGTAACGTGTCCATTGTACAGCAAAGCATCGCATGTCCATCATACAGTGGAGCATAGCATGTCCATCGTACAGTGGAGCGTCACATGTCCATCGTACAGTGGAGCCTCGCATGTCAATCATACAGTGGAGCGTCACATGTCCATCGTACAGTGGAGCATCGCATGTCCATCGTACGGTGGAGCGTCAGATGTCCATCGTATGGTGGAGCGTTACATGTCCATCGTACGATGGAGCGTTGCATGTCCATCATACGGTGGAGCGTCGCATGTCCATCGTACGGTGGAGCGTCACATGTCCATTGTAGAGTGGAGCCTTGCATGTCCATCATATGGTGGAGCGTCACATGTCCATCGTACAGTGGAGCGTCACATGTCCATCGTATGGTGGAGCATCGCATGTCTATCGTACGGTGGAGCGTCAGATGTCCATCGTATGGTGGAGCATCACAGGTCCATCGTACGGTGGAGCATCGCATGTCCCCCTTACGGTGGAGCTTCGCTAGTCCATCGTACGATAGAGCGTCACATGTCCATCATACGGTGGAGCGTCACATGTCCATTGTACAATAAAGCATCGCATGTCCATCATACAGTGGAGTGTCGCATGTCCATCGTACGGTGGAGCGTCACATGTCCATCGTACATGGAGCGTCGCATGTCCATCTTATGGTGGAGCGTCGCTAGCCCATCGTAAGATGGAGCGTTGCATGTCCATCGTTCGGTGGAGCGTCACTTTTCCATCGTACAGTGGAGCATCGCATGTCCATCGTACGGTGGAGCGTCAGATGTCCATCGTATGGTGGAGCATCGCATGTCGATCGTACGGTGGAGCGTCTCATGTCCATCGTACGATGGAGCGTCACATGTCCATCGTACAGTGGAGCCTCGCATGTCAATCGTACGTTGGAGCGTCACATGTCCATCGTACAGTGGAGCATCGCATGTCCATCGTACGGCGGAGCGTCACATCTCCATCGTACGATGGAGCGTCGCATGTCCATCGTACGGTGGAGCGTCACATGTCCATTGTACAGTGGAGCCTTGCATGTCCATCATACGGTGGAGCGTCACATGTCCATCGTACGATGGAGCGTCACATGTCCATTGTACAGTGGAGCCTTGCATGTCCATCATACGGTGGAGCGTCACATGTCCATCGTACGATGGAGCGTCACATGTCCATCGTACAGTGGGGCCTCGCATGTCAATCGTACGGTGGAGCGTCACATGTCCATCGTACGATGGAGCCTCGCATGTCAATCGTACGGTGGAGCGTCACATGTCCATCGTACAGTGGAGCATCGCATGTCCATCGTACGGCGGAGCGTCACATCTCCATCGTACGATGGAGCGTCGCATGTCCATCATACGGTGGAGCGTCACATGTCCATCGTACAGTGGAGCATCGCATGTCCATCGTACGGCGGAGCGTCACATCTCCATCGTACGATGGAGCGTCGCATGTCCATCATATGGTGGAGCGTCGCATGTCCATCGTACGGTGGAGCGTCACATGTCCATTGTACAGTGGAGCCTTGCATGTCCATCGTACGGTGGAGCGTCACATGTCCATTGTACGGTGGAGCATCACATGTCCATCGTACATTGGAGCATCGCATGCCCATCGTACGGTGGAGCGTCACATGTCCATCCTACGGTGGAGCATCCCATGTCCATCATACAGTGGGGCCTCGCATGTCAATCGTACGGTGGAGCGTCACATGTCCATCGTACGATGGAGCATCCAATGTCCATCGTACGGTGGAGCGTCACATGTCCATCGTACGAAGGAGCATCCCATGTCCATCGTACGGTGGAGCGTCACATGTCCATCATACAGTGGAGCCTCGCATGTCAATCCTACGGTGGAGCGTCACATGTCCATCGTACAGTGGAGCATCGCATGTCCATCGTACGGTGGAGCGTCAGATGTCCATCGTATGGTGGAGCGTCACATGTCCATCGTACGATGGAGCGTTGCATGTCCATCATACGGTGGAGCGTCGCATGTCCATCGTGTGGTGGAGCATCACATGTCCATTGTACAGTGGAGCCTTGCATGTCCATCATACTGTGGAGCGTCACATGTCCATCGTACAGTGGAGCGTCACATGTCCATCGTATGGTGGAGCATCGCATGTCTGTCGTACGGTGGAGCGTCAGATGTCCATCGTACGGTGGAGCATCACAGGTCCATCGTACGGTGGAGCATCGCATGTCCATCGTATGGCGGAGCGTCACATGTCCATCATACGGTGGAGCATCCCATGTCCATCGTACGATGGAGCGTCGCATGTCCATCGTACTGTGGAGCGTCGCATGTCCACCTTACGGTGGAGCTTCGCTAGTCCATCGTACGATGGAGCGTCACATGTCCATTGTACGGTGGAGCGTCAGATGTCCATCGTATGGTGGAGCATCGCATGTCAATCGTACGGTGGAGCATCTCATGTCCATCGTACGCTAGAGCGTCACATGTCCATCGTACAGTGGGGCCTCGCATGTCAATCGTACGGTGGAGCGTCACATGTCCATTGTACAGTGGAGCCTTGCATGACCATCATACGGTGGAGCGTCACATGTCCATCGTACGGTAGAGCATCACATGTCCGTCGTACATTGGAGCATCGCATGCCCATCGTACGGTGGAGCCTCGCATGTCAATCATACGGTGGAGCGTCACATGTCCATCGTACAGTGGAGCGTCGCATGTCCATCGTACAGCGGAGTGTCACATGTCCATCGTATGGTGGAGCATCAGATGTCCATCGTACGGTGGAGCATCGCATGTCCATCGTACGGTGGAGCATCGCATGTCGATCGTACGGTGGAGCGTCACATGTGCATCGTATGATGGAGCGTCCCATGTCCATCGTACTGTGGAGCATCGCATGTCCATCTTACGGTTGAGCGTAACGTGTCCATTGTACAGCAAAGCATCGCATGTCCATCATACAGTGGAGCATAGCATGTCCATCGTACAGTGGAGCGTCACATGTCCATCGTACAGTGGAGCCTCGCATGTCAATCATACGGTGGAGCATCACATGTCCATCGTACAGTGGAGCATCGCATGTCCATCGTACGGTGGAGCGTCAGATGTCCATCGTATGGTGGAGCGTCACATGTCCATCGTACGATGGAGCGTTGCATGTCCATCGTACGGTGGAGCGTCACATGTCCATCATACGGTGGAGCATCGCATGTCGATCCTACGGTGGAGCGTCACATGTCCATCGTACGATGGAGCATCCCATGTCCATCGTACGGTGGAGCATCACAGGTCCATCGTACGGTGGAGCATCGCATGTCCATCGTACGGTGGAGCGTCACATGTCCATCATACGGTGGAGCATCCCATGTCCATCGTACGATGGAGCGTCGCATGTCCATCGTACGGTGGGGCGTCACATGTCCATCTTACGGTGGAGCATCGCTAGTCCATCATATGATAGAGCATCCCATGTCCATCGTACCATGGAGCATCGCATGTCCATCATACGGTGGAGCGTCACATGTCCATCGTACAGTGGAGCGTCGCATTCCATCGTACAGCGGAATGTCACATGTCCATCGTATGGTGGAGCATCAGATGTCCATCGTACGGTGGAACATCGCATGTCCATCGTGCGGTGGAGCATCGCATGTCGATCGTACGGTGGAGCATCGCATGTCCATCCTACGATGGAGGATCTCATGTCCATCGTACGGTGGAGCATCACATGTCGATCATACGGTGGAGCATCGCATGTCGATCGTACGGTGGAGCGTCACATTTCCATCATATGATGGAGCGTCCCATGTCCATCGTACTGTGGAGCATCGCATGTCAATCTTACGGTTGAGCATAACGTGTCCATTGTACAGTAAAGCATCGCATGTCCATCATACAGTGGAGCGTCACATGTCCATCGTATGGTGGAGCGTCACATGTCCATCAAACGGTGGAGCATCACATGTCGATCGTACGGTGGAGCATCGCATGTCGATCGTATGGTGGAGCATCACATGTCCATCGTAGGATGGAGCGTCCCATGTCCATCGTACTGTGGAGCATCGCATGTCCATCTTACGGTTGAGCGTAACGTGTCCATTGTACAGTAAAGCACCGCATGTCCATCATACAGTGGAGCGTCGCATGTCTATTGTACGGTGGAGCCTCGCATGTCCATCTTACGGTGGAGTGTCACATGTCTATCGTACGATGGAGCGTCGCATGTCCATCGTACGGTGGAGCGTCGCATGTCCATCGTACGGTGGAGCATCGCATGTCCTTCGTACGGTGGAGCGTCGCATGTCCATCCTGCGATGGAGCGTCGCTTGTCCATCGTACAGAGGAGCGTCAGATGTCCATCGTACGGTGGATTGTCACATGTCCATCGTACGATGGAGCGTCGCATGTCCATCGTACGGTGGAGCGTCACATGTCCATCATACGGTGGAGCGTCACATGTCCATCATACGGTGGAGCATCCCATGTCCATCGTACGGTGGAGCTTCACATGTCCATTGTACAGTGGAGCATTGCATGTCCATCATACGGTGGAGCGTCACATGTCCATCCTACGGTGGAGCATCCCATGTCCATCGTACGGTGGAGCGTCACATGTCCATTGTACGAAGGAGCATCCCATGTCCATCGTACGGTGGAGCGTCACATGTCCAACGTACAGTGGAGTCTCGCATGTCAATCATACGGTGGAGCATCACATGTCCATCGTACAGTGGAGCATCGCATGTCCATCGTACAGTGGAGCGTCGCATGTCCATCGTACGGTGGAGCCTCGCATGTCAATCATACGGTGGAGCGTCACATGTCCATCGTACAGTGGAGCGTCGCATGTCCATCATACGGTGGAGCGTCGCATGTCCATCGTACGGTGGAGCGTCGCATGTCCATTGTACAGTGGAGCCTTGCATGACCATCGTACGGTGGAGCGTCACATGTCCATCGTACGGTGGAGCATCACATGTCCATCGTACATTTCAGCATCGCGTGCCCATCGTACGGTGGAGCGTCACATGTCCATCTTACGGTGGAGCATCCCATGTCCATCGTACGGTGGAGCGTCACATGTCCATCGAACGAAGGAGCATCCCATGTCCATCGTACGGTGGAGCGTCACATGTCCATCGTACAGTATAGCCTCGCATGTCAATCATACGGTGGAGCGTCACATGTCCATCGTACAGTATAGCCTCGCATGTCAATCATACGGTGGAGCGTCACATGTCCATCGTACAGTGGAGCATCGCATGTCCATCGTATGGTGGAGCGTCACATGTCCATCGTACGATGGAGCGTTGCATGTCCATCATACGGTGGAGCATCGCATGTCCATCGTATGGTGGAGAGTCACATGTCCATCGTACGATGGAGCGTTGCATGTCCATCATACGGTGGAGCATCGCATGTCCATCGTATAGTGGAGCGTCACATGTCCATTGTACAGTGGAGCCTTGCATGTCCATCATACGGTGGAGCGTCACATGTCCATCGTACAGTGGAGCATTGCATGTCCATCGTACGGTGGAGCGTCGCATGTCCATCGTACGGTGGAGCGTCACATGTCCATCGTATGGTGGAGCATCGCATGTCTATCGTACGGTGGAGCGTCAGATGTCCATTGTATGGTGGAGCATCACAGGTCCATCGTACGGTGGAGCATCGCATGTCCATCGTACGGTAGAGCGTCACATGTCCATCATACGGTGGAGCATCCCATGTCCATCGTACGATGGAGCGTCGCATGTCCATCGTACGGTGGGGCGTCACCTATCCATCTTACGGTGGAGCATCGCTAGTCCATCATACGATAGAGCATCCCATGTCCATCGTACGATGGAGCGTCGCATGTCCATCGTACGGTGGAGCGTCACATGTCCATCGTACAGCGGAGTGTCACATGTCCATCGTATGGTGGAGCATCAGATGTCCATCGTACAATGGAACATCGCATGTCCATCGTACTGTGGAGCATCGCATGTCGATCGTACGGTGGAGCATCGCATGTCCATCGTACGATGGAGGATCCCATGTCCATCGTACGGTGGAGCATCACATGTCGATCATACGGTGGAGCATCGCATGTCGATCGTACGGTGGAGCGTCACATTTCCATCGTATGATGGAGCGTCCCATGTCCATCGTACTGTGGAGCATCGCATGTCACTCTTACAGTTGAGCAAAACGTGTCCATTGTACAGTAAAGCATCGCATGTCCATCATACAGTGGAGCGTCACATGTCCATCGTATGGTGGAGCGTCACATGTCCATCGTACGGTGGAGCATCACATGTCGATCGAACGGTGGAGCATCGCATGTCGATCGTATGGTGGAGCATCACATGTCCATCGTATGATGGAGCGTCCCATGTCCATCGTACTGTGGAGCATCGCATGTCCATCTTACGGTTGAGCGTCACATGTCCATCGTACGGTGGAGCATCACATGTCCATCGTACATTTCAGCATCGCATGCCCATCGTACGGTGGAGCGTCACATGTCCATCTTACGGTGGAGCATCCCATGTCCATCGTACGGTGGAGCGTCACATGTCCATCGAACGAAGGAGCATCCCATGTCCATCGTACGGTGGAGCGTCACATGTCCATCGTACAGTGGAGCATCGCATGTCCATCGTACGGTGGAGCGTCACATGTCCATCGTACGATGGAGCGTTGCATGTCCATCATACGGTGGAGCATCGCATGTCCATCGTATAGTGGAGCGTCACATGTCCATTGTACAGTGGAGCCTTGCATGTCCATCATACGGTGGAGCGTCACATGTCCATCGTACAGTGGAGCATCGCATGTCCATCGTACGGTGGAGCGTCGCATGTCCATCGTACGGTGGAGCGTCACATGTCCATCGTATGGTGGAGCATCGCATGTCTATCGTACGGTGGAGCGTCAGATGTCCATTGTATGGTGGAGCATCACAGGTCCATCGTACGGTGGAGCATCGCATGTCCATCGTACGGTAGAGCGTCACATGTCCATCATACGGTGGAGCATCCCATGTCCATCGTACGATGGAGCGTCGCATGTCCATCGTACGGTGGGGCGTCACATGTCCATCTTACGGTGGAGCATCGCTAGTCCATCATACGATAGAGCATCCCATGTCCATCGTACGATGGAGCGTCGCATGTCCATCGTACGGTGGAGCGTCACATGTCCATCGTACAGCGGAGTGTCACATGTCCATCGTATGGTGGAGCATCAGATGTCCATCGTACAATGGAACATCGCATGTCCATCGTACGGTGGAGCATCGCATGTCGATCGTACGGTGGAGCATCGCATGTCCATCGTACGATGGAGGATCCCATGTCCATCGTACGGTGGAGCATCACATGTCGATCATACGGTGGAGCATCGCATGTCGATCGTACGGTGGAGCGTCACATTTCCATCGTATGATGGAGCGTCCCATGTCCATCGTACTGTGGAGCATCGCATGTCACTCTTACGGTTGAGCAAAACGTGTCCATTGTACAGTAAAGCATTGCATGTCCATCATACAGTGGAGCGTCACATGTCCATCGTATGGTGGAGCATCACATGTCCATCGTATGATGGAGCGTCCCATGTCCATCGTACTGTGGAGCATCGCATGTCCATCTTACGGTTGAGCGTAACGTGTCCATTGTACAGTAAAGCATCGCATGTCCATCATACAGTGGAGCGTCACATGTCTATTGTACGGTGGAGCGTCGCATGTCCATCGTACGGTGGAGCATCGCATGTCCTTCGTACGGTGGAGCGTCGCATGTTCATCCTGTGATGGAGCGTCGCATGTCCATGGTACGGTGGAGCCTCGCATGTCCATCTTACGGTGGAGTGTCGCTAGTCCATCGTATGATGGAGCGTCGCATGTCCATCGTACGGTGGAGCATCACATGTCCATCGTACAGTGGAGCGTCGCTTGTCCATCGTGCAGAGGAGCGTCAGATGTCCATCGTACGGTGGATTGTCACATGTCCATTGTACGATGGAGCGTCGAATGTCCATCGTACGGTGGAGCGTCACATGTCCATCATACGGTGGAGCGTCACATGTCCATCATACGGTGGAGCATCGCATGTCGATCCTACGGTGGAGCGTCACATGTCCATCGTACGATGGAGCATCCCATGTCCATCGTACGGTGGAGCATCACAGGTCCATCGTACGGTGGAGCATCGCATGTCCATCGTACGGTGGAGCGTCACATGTCCATCATACGGTGGAGCATCCCATGTCCATCGTACGGTGGAGCTTCACATGTCCATTGTACAGTGGAGCATTGCATGTCCATCATACGGTGGAGCGTCACATGTCCATCCTACGGTGGAGCATCCCATGTCCATCGTACGGTGGAGCGTCACATGTCCATTGTACGAAGGAGCATCCCATGTCCATCGTACGGTGGAGCGTCACATGTCCAACGTACAGTGGAGTCTCGCATGTCAATCATACGGTGGAGCATCACATGTCCATCGTACAGTGGAGCATCGCATGTCCATCGTACAGTGGAGCGTCGCATGTCCATCGTACGGTGGAGCCTCGCATGTCAATCATACGGTGGAGCGTCACATGTCCATCGTACAGTGGAGCGTCGCATGTCCATCATACGGTGGAGCGTCGCATGTCCATCGTACGGTGGAGCGTCGCATGTCCATTGTACAGTGGAGCCTTGCATGACCATCGTACGGTGGAGCGTCACATGTCCATCGTACGGTGGAGCATCACATGTCCATCGTACATTTCAGCATCGCGTGCCCATCGTACGGTGGAGCGTCACATGTCCATCTTACGGTGGAGCATCCCATGTCCATCGTACGGTGGAGCGTCACATGTCCATCGAACGAAGGAGCATCCCATGTCCATCGTACGGTGGAGCGTCACATGTCCATCGTACAGTATAGCCTCGCATGTCAATCATACGGTGGAGCGTCACATGTCCATCGTACAGTATAGCCTCGCATGTCAATCATACGGTGGAGCGTCACATGTCCATCGTACAGTGGAGCATCGCATGTCCATCGTATGGTGGAGCGTCACATGTCCATCGTACGATGGAGCGTTGCATGTCCATCATACGGTGGAGCATCGCATGTCCATCGTATGGTGGAGAGTCACATGTCCATCGTACGATGGAGCGTTGCATGTCCATCATACGGTGGAGCATCGCATGTCCATCTTATAGTGGAGCGTCACATGTCCATTGTACAGTGGAGCCTTGCATGTCCATCATACGGTGGAGCGTCACATGTCCATCGTACAGTGGAGCATTGCATGTCCATCGTACGGTGGAGCGTCGCATGTCCATCGTACGGTGGAGCGTCACATGTCCATCGTATGGTGGAGCATCGCATGTCTATCGTACGGTGGAGCGTCAGATGTCCATTGTATGGTGGAGCATCACAGGTCCATCGTACGGTGGAGCATCGCATGTCCATCGTACGGTAGAGCGTCACATGTCCATCATACGGTGGAGCATCCCATGTCCATCGTACGATGGAGCGTCGCATGTCCATCGTACGGTGGGGCGTCACCTATCCATCTTACGGTGGAGCATCGCTAGTCCATCATACGATAGAGCATCCCATGTCCATCGTACGATGGAGCGTCGCATGTCCATCGTACGGTGGAGCGTCACATGTCCATCGTACAGCGGAGTGTCACATGTCCATCGTATGGTGGAGCATCAGATGTCCATCGTACAATGGAACATCGCATGTCCATCGTACTGTGGAGCATCGCATGTCGATCGTACGGTGGAGCATCGCATGTCCATCGTACGATGGAGGATCCCATGTCCATCGTACGGTGGAGCATCACATGTCGATCATACGGTGGAGCATCGCATGTCGATCGTACGGTGGAGCGTCACATTTCCATCGTATGATGGAGCGTCCCATGTCCATCGTACTGTGGAGCATCGCATGTCACTCTTACGGTTGAGCAAAACGTGTCCATTGTACAGTAAAGCATCGCATGTCCATCATACAGTGGAGCGTCACATGTCCATCGTATGGTGGAGCGTCACATGTCCATCGTACGGTGGAGCATCACATGTCGATCGAACGGTGGAGCATCGCATGTCGATCGTATGGTGGAGCATCACATGTCCATCGTATGATGGAGCGTCCCATGTCCATCGTACTGTGGAGCATCGCATGTCCATCTTACGGTTGAGCGTCACATGTCCATCGTACGGTGGAGCATCACATGTCCATCGTACATTTCAGCATCGCATGCCCATCGTACGGTGGAGCGTCACATGTCCATCTTACGGTGGAGCATCCCATGTCCATCGTACGGTGGAGCGTCACATGTCCATCGAACGAAGGAGCATCCCATGTCCATCGTACGGTGGAGCGTCACATGTCCATCGTACAGTGGAGCATCGCATGTCCATCGTACGGTGGAGCGTCACATGTCCATCGTACGATGGAGCGTTGCATGTCCATCATACGGTGGAGCATCGCATGTCCATCGTATAGTGGAGCGTCACATGTCCATTGTACAGTGGAGCCTTGCATGTCCATCATACGGTGGAGCGTCACATGTCCATCGTACAGTGGAGCATCGCATGTCCATCGTACGGTGGAGCGTCGCATGTCCATCGTACGGTGGAGCGTCACATGTCCATCGTATGGTGGAGCATCGCATGTCTATCGTACGGTGGAGCGTCAGATGTCCATTGTATGGTGGAGCATCACAGGTCCATCGTACGGTGGAGCATCGCATGTCCATCGTACGGTAGAGCGTCACATGTCCATCATACGGTGGAGCATCCCATGTCCATCGTACGATGGAGCGTCGCATGTCCATCGTACGGTGGGGCGTCACATGTCCATCTTACGGTGGAGCATCGCTAGTCCATCATACGATAGAGCATCCCATGTCCATCGTACGATGGAGCGTCGCATGTCCATCGTACGGTGGAGCTTCACATGTCCATCGTACAGCGGAGTGTCACATGTCCATCGTATGGTGGAGCATCAGATGTCCATCGTACAATGGAACATCGCATGTCCATCGTACGGTGGAGCATCGCATGTCGATCGTACGGTGGAGCATCGCATGTCCATCGTACGATGGAGGATCCCATGTCCATCGTACGGTGGAGCATCACATGTCGATCATACGGTGGAGCATCGCATGTCGATCGTACGGTGGAGCGTCACATTTCCATCGTATGATGGAGCGTCCCATGTCCATCGTACTGTGGAGCATCGCATGTCACTCTTACGGTTGAGCAAAACGTGTCCATTGTACAGTAAAGCATTGCATGTCCATCATACAGTGGAGCGTCACATGTCCATCGTATGGTGGAGCATCACATGTCCATCGTATGATGGAGCGTCCCATGTCCATCGTACTGTGGAGCATCGCATGTCCATCTTACGGTTGAGCGTAACGTGTCCATTGTACAGTAAAGCATCGCATGTCCATCATACAGTGGAGCGTCACATGTCTATTGTACGGTGGAGCGTCGCATGTCCATCGTACGGTGGAGCATCGCATGTCCTTCGTACGGTGGAGCGTCGCATGTTCATCCTGTGATGGAGCGTCGCATGTCCATGGTACGGTGGAGCCTCGCATGTCCATCTTACGGTGGAGTGTCGCTAGTCCATCGTATGATGGAGCGTCGCATGTCCATCGTACGGTGGAGCATCACATGTCCATCGTACAGTGGAGCGTCGCTTGTCCATCGTGCAGAGGAGCGTCAGATGTCCATCGTACGGTGGATTGTCACATGTCCATCGTACGATGGAGCGTCGCATGTCCATCGTACGGTGGAGCGTCACATGTCCATCATACGGTGGAGCGTCACATGTCCATCATACGGTGGAGCATCGCATGTCGATCCTACGGTGGAGCGTCACATGTCCATCGTACGATGGAGCATCCCATGTCCATCGTACGGTGGAGCATCACAGGTCCATCGTACGGTGGAGCATCGCATGTCCATCGTACGGTGGAGCGTCACATGTCCATCATACGGTGGAGCATCCCATGTCCATCGTACGATGGAGCGTCGCATGTCCATCGTACGGTGGGGCGTCACATGTCCATCTTACGGTGGAGCATCGCTAGTCCATCATATGATAGAGCATCCCATGTCCATCGTACCATGGAGCATCGCATGTCCATCATACGGTGGAGCGTCACATGTCCATCGTACAGTGGAGCGTCGCATTCCATCGTACAGCGGAATGTCACATGTCCATCGTATGGTGGAGCATCAGATGTCCATCGTACGGTGGAACATCGCATGTCCATCGTGCGGTGGAGCATCGCATGTCGATCGTACGGTGGAGCATCGCATGTCCATCCTACGATGGAGGATCTCATGTCCATCGTACGGTGGAGCATCACATGTCGATCATACGGTGGAGCATCGCATGTCGATCGTACGGTGGAGCGTCACATTTCCATCATATGATGGAGCGTCCCATGTCCATCGTACTGTGGAGCATCGCATGTCAATCTTACGGTTGAGCATAACGTGTCCATTGTACAGTAAAGCATCGCATGTCCATCATACAGTGGAGCGTCACATGTCCATCGTATGGTGGAGCGTCACATGTCCATCAAACGGTGGAGCATCACATGTCGATCGTACGGTGGAGCATCGCATGTCGATCGTATGGTGGAGCATCACATGTCCATCGTAGGATGGAGCGTCCCATGTCCATCGTACTGTGGAGCATCGCATGTCCATCTTACGGTTGAGCGTAACGTGTCCATTGTACAGTAAAGCACCGCATGTCCATCATACAGTGGAGCGTCGCATGTCTATTGTACGGTGGAGCCTCGCATGTCCATCTTACGGTGGAGTGTCACATGTCTATCGTACGATGGAGCGTCGCATGTCCATCGTACGGTGGAGCGTCGCATGTCCATCGTACGGTGGAGCATCGCATGTCCTTCGTACGGTGGAGCGTCGCATGTCCATCCTGCGATGGAGCGTCGCTTGTCCATCGTACAGAGGAGCGTCAGATGTCCATCGTACGGTGGATTGTCACATGTCCATCGTACGATGGAGCGTCGCATGTCCATCGTACGGTGGAGCGTCACATGTCCATCATACGGTGGAGCGTCACATGTCCATCATACGGTGGAGCATCCCATGTCCATCGTACGGTGGAGCTTCACATGTCCATTGTACAGTGGAGCATTGCATGTCCATCATACGGTGGAGCGTCACATGTCCATCCTACGGTGGAGCATCCCATGTCCATCGTACGGTGGAGCGTCACATGTCCATTGTACGAAGGAGCATCCCATGTCCATCGTACGGTGGAGCGTCACATGTCCAACGTACAGTGGAGTCTCGCATGTCAATCATACGGTGGAGCATCACATGTCCATCGTACAGTGGAGCATCGCATGTCCATCGTACAGTGGAGCGTCGCATGTCCATCGTACGGTGGAGCCTCGCATGTCAATCATACGGTGGAGCGTCACATGTCCATCGTACAGTGGAGCGTCGCATGTCCATCATACGGTGGAGCGTCGCATGTCCATCGTACGGTGGAGCGTCGCATGTCCATTGTACAGTGGAGCCTTGCATGACCATCGTACGGTGGAGCGTCACATGTCCATCGTACGGTGGAGCATCACATGTCCATCGTACATTTCAGCATCGCGTGCCCATCGTACGGTGGAGCGTCACATGTCCATCTTACGGTGGAGCATCCCATGTCCATCGTACGGTGGAGCGTCACATGTCCATTGAACGAAGGAGCATCCCATGTCCATCGTACGGTGGAGCGTCACATGTCCATCGTACAGTATAGCCTCGCATGTCAATCATACGGTGGAGCGTCACATGTCCATCGTACAGTATAGCCTCGCATGTCAATCATACGGTGGAGCGTCACATGTCCATCGTACAGTGGAGCATCGCATGTCCATCGTATGGTGGAGCGTCACATGTCCATCGTACGATGGAGCGTTGCATGTCCATCATACGGTGGAGCATCGCATGTCCATCGTATGGTGGAGAGTCACATGTCCATCGTACGATGGAGCGTTGCATGTCCATCATACGGTGGAGCATCGCATGTCCATCGTATAGTGGAGCGTCACATGTCCATTGTACAGTGGAGCCTTGCATGTCCATCATACGGTGGAGCGTCACATGTCCATCGTACAGTGGAGCATTGCATGTCCATCGTACGGTGGAGCGTCGCATGTCCATCGTACGGTGGAGCGTCACATGTCCATCGTATGGTGGAGCATCGCATGTCTATCGTACGGTGGAGCGTCAGATGTCCATTGTATGGTGGAGCATCACAGGTCCATCGTACGGTGGAGCATCGCATGTCCATCGTACGGTAGAGCGTCACATGTCCATCATACGGTGGAGCATCCCATGTCCATCGTACGATGGAGCGTCGCATGTCCATCGTACGGTGGGGCGTCACCTATCCATCTTACGGTGGAGCATCGCTAGTCCATCATACGATAGAGCATACCATGTCCATCGTACGATGGAGCGTCGCATGTCCATCGTACGGTGGAGCGTCACATGTCCATCGTACAGCGGAGTGTCACATGTCCATCGTATGGTGGAGCATCAGATGTCCATCGTACAATGGAACATCGCATGTCCATCGTACTGTGGAGCATCGCATGTCGATCGTACGGTGGAGCATCGCATGTCCATCGTACGATGGAGGATCCCATGTCCATCGTACGGTGGAGCATCACATGTCGATCATACGGTGGAGCATCGCATGTCGATCGTACGGTGGAGCGTCACATTTCCATCGTATGATGGAGCGTCCCATGTCCATCGTACTGTGGAGCATCGCATGTCACTCTTACGGTTGAGCAAAACGTGTCCATTGTACAGTAAAGCATCGCATGTCCATCATACAGTGGAGCGTCACATGTCCATCGTATGGTGGAGCGTCACATGTCCATCGTACGGTGGAGCATCACATGTCGATCGAACGGTGGAGCATCGCATGTCGATCGTATGGTGGAGCATCACATGTCCATCGTATGATGGAGCGTCCCATGTCCATCGTACTGTGGAGCATCGCATGTCCATCTTACGGTTGAGCGTCACATGTCCATCGTACGGTGGAGCATCACATGTCCATCGTACATTTCAGCATCGCATGCCCATCGTACGGTGGAGCGTCACATGTCCATCTTACGGTGGAGCATCCCATGTCCATCGTACGGTGGAGCGTCACATGTCCATCGAACGAAGGAGCATCCCATGTCCATCGTACGGTGGAGCGTCACATGTCCATCGTACAGTGGAGCATCGCATGTCCATCGTACGGTGGAGCGTCACATGTCCATCGTACGATGGAGCGTTGCATGTCCATCATACGGTGGAGCATCGCATGTCCATCGTATAGTGGAGCGTCACATGTCCATTGTACAGTGGAGCCTTGCATGTCCATCATACGGTGGAGCGTCACATGTCCATCGTACAGTGGAGCATCGCATGTCCATCGTACGGTGGAGCGTCGCATGTCCATCGTACGGTGGAGCGTCACATGTCCATCGTATGGTGGAGCATCGCATGTCTATCGTACGGTGGAGCGTCAGATGTCCATTGTATGGTGGAGCATCACAGGTCCATCGTACGGTGGAGCATCGCATGTCCATCGTACGGTAGAGCGTCACATGTCCATCATACGGTGGAGCATCCCATGTCCATCGTACGATGGAGCGTCGCATGTCCATCGTACGGTGGGGCGTCACATGTCCATCTTACGGTGGAGCATCGCTAGTCCATCATACGATAGAGCATAACATGTCCATCGTACGATGGAGCGTCGCATGTCCATCGTACGGTGGAGCGTCACATGTCCATCGTACAGCGGAGTGTCACATGTCCATCGTATGGTGGAGCATCAGATGTCCATCGTACAATGGAACATCGCATGTCCATCGTACGGTGGAGCATCGCATGTCGATCGTACGGTGGAGCATCGCATGTCCATCGTACGATGGAGGATCCCATGTCCATCGTACGGTGGAGCATCACATGTCGATCATACGGTGGAGCATCGCATGTCGATCGTACGGTGGAGCGTCACATTTCCATCGTATGATGGAGCGTCCCATGTCCATCGTACTGTGGAGCATCGCATGTCACTCTTACGGTTGAGCAAAACGTGTCCATTGTACAGTAAAGCATTGCATGTCCATCATACAGTGGAGCGTCACATGTCCATCGTATGGTGGAGCATCACATGTCCATCGTATGATGGAGCGTCCCATGTCCATCGTACTGTGGAGCATCGCATGTCCATCTTACGGTTGAGCGTAACGTGTCCATTGTACAGTAAAGCATCGCATGTCCATCATACAGTGGAGCGTCACATGTCTATTGTACGGTGGAGCCTCGCATGTCCATCTTACGGTGTAGTGTCACATGTCTATCGTACGATGGAGCGTCGCATGTCCATCGTACGGTGGAGCGTCGCATGTCCATCGTACGGTGGAGCATCGCATGTCCTTCGTACGGTGGAGCGTCGCATGTTCATCCTGTGATGGAGCGTCGCATGTCCATGGTACGGTGGAGCCTCGCATGTCCATCTTACGGTGGAGTGTCGCTAGTCCATCGTATGATGGAGCGTCGCATGTCCATCGTACGGTGGAGCATCACATGTCCATCGTACAGTGGAGCGTCGCTTGTCCATCGTGCAGAGGAGCGTCAGATGTCCATCGTACGGTGGATTGTCACATGTCCATCGTACGATGGAGCGTCGCATGTCCATCGTACGGTGGAGCGTCACATGTCCATCATACGGTGGAGCGTCACATGTCCATCATACGGTGGAGCATCGCATGTCGATCCTACGGTGGAGCGTCACATGTCCATCGTACGATGGAGCCTCCCATGTCCATCGTACGGTGGAGCATCACAGGTCCATCGTACGGTGGAGCATCGCATGTCCATCGTACGGTGGAGCGTCACATGTCCATCATACGGTGGAGCATCCCATGTCCATCGTACGATGGAGCGTCGCATGTCCATCGTACGGTGGGGCGTCACAATGCACTGAGGAAACTTGAGATTTTGAGAAGATTTTGTTGTTAGTAAGGTGACACTGAAGAATTGAAGAAGTACAATGCACTGAGGAAACTTGAGATTTTGAGAAGATTTTGTTGTTAGTAAGGTGACACTGAAGAATTGAAGAAGTACAATGCACTGAGGAAACTTGAGATTTTGAGAAGATTTTGTTGTTAGTAAGGTGACACTGAAGAATTGAAGAAGTACAATGCACTGAGGAAACTTGAGATTTTGAGAAGATTTTGTTGTTAGTAAGGTGACACTGAAGAATTGAAGAAGTACAATGCACTGAGGAAACTTGAGATTTTGAGAAGATTTTGTTGTTAGTAAGGTGACACTGAAGAATTGAAGAAGTACAATGCACTGAGGAAACTTGAGATTTTGAGAAGATTTTGTTGTTAGTAAGGTGACACTGAAGAATTGAAGAAGTACAATGCACTGAGGAAACTTGAGATTTTGAGAAGATTTTGTTGTTAGTAAGGTGACACTGAAGAATTGAAGAAGTACAATGCACTGAGGAAACTTGAGATTTTGAGAAGATTTTGTTGTTAGTAAGGTGACACTGAAGAATTGAAGAAGTACAATGCACTGAGGAAACTTGAGATTTTGAGAAGATTTTGTTGTTAGTAAGGTGACACTGAAGAATTGAAGAAGTACAATGCACTGAGGAAACTTGAGATTTTGAGAAGATTTTGTTGTTAGTAAGGTGACACTGAAGAATTGAAGAAGTACAATGCACTGAGGAAACTTGAGATTTTGAGAAGATTTTGTTGTTAGTAAGGTGACACTGAAGAATTGAAGAAGTACAATGCACTGAGGAAACTTGAGATTTTGAGAAGATTTTGTTGTTAGTAAGGTGACACTGAAGAATTGAAGAAGTACAATGCACTGAGGAAACTTGAGATTTTGAGAAGATTTTGTTGTTAGTAAGGTGACACTGAAGAATTGAAGAAGTACAATGCACTGAGGAAACTTGAGATTTTGAGAAGATTTTGTTGTTAGTAAGGTGACACTGAAGAATTGAAGAAGTACAATGCACTGAGGAAACTTGAGATTTTGAGAAGATTTTGTTGTTAGTAAGGTGACACTGAAGAATTGAAGAAGTACAATGCACTGAGGAAACTTGAGATTTTGAGAAGATTTTGTTGTTAGTAAGGTGACACTGAAGAATTGAAGAAGTACAATGCACTGAGGAAACTTGAGATTTTGAGAAGATTTTGTTGTTAGTAAGGTGACACTGAAGAATTGAAGAAGTACAATGCACTGAGGAAACTTGAGATTTTGAGAAGATTTTGTTGTTAGTAAGGTGACACTGAAGAATTGAAGAAGTACAATGCACTGAGGAAACTTGAGATTTTGAGAAGATTTTGTTGTTAGTAAGGTGACACTGAAGAATTGAAGAAGTACAATGCACTGAGGAAACTTGAGATTTTGAGAAGATTTTGTTGTTAGTAAGGTGACACTGAAGAATTG